>JAODUG010000012.1:1695987-1718088 GCA_027564795.1 Aphredoderus sayanus
CTCTCTCTCTCTCTCTCTCTCTCTCTCTCTCTCTCTCTGTCTCTCTCTCTCTCTCTCTCTCTCTCTCTCTCTCTCACAGTGATTCCTTCTCTTGCAACACTTCAGCGTACTGAAGCATATTACTACCTTGTATGTGATAATAGTTCCTGCTTGAGGGCCTCCCGGGACTAGCTGAAAGTCACCCATAATTCCCACGGTCTCGGTTCTCTTAAGACAAACATGCGCGTGCATTCTTTGATATTCGAACGTTCCACTTGTATTTCAGTCGGACTCCAGGTCCACTCTTAGCCCCCTGTGAAGGTGCAAGCCTGTGCAGTCAGCGATCGGGTCCTAAAGTGCTCTGAGAGTGGGCTTGCTTCCTGCCGTAGGTGTTACAAAGTGTCGCCATGAGAGTGCTTTCCGGTGTGGTCCTGTGTAGAGGAGCCACCCGCTAGCCCCGCTCACGCTTCCTGTATAGTCAGGCCTGGGCCGTACCACCCTCCGTCCCCTTGAGCGAGAAGGCTGGGGTGGTTTGCCTCCAGCGGTAGAGCTGGTTGTTCCGGACAGGCGCCCATTCCAGCCAGGGAGATTACCAGCGGCCTGTTTGGGCTGTCCCTGGCTTCGCGCAAACAGGTGGGAAGCCAGGGACAGCCCAAACAACAAAAGAAATCGCCTTGCCCCCCCCCCTCCAGCCACCCCACACCCCCCAGAGTGCCTCTCTGCCATGTCAGCCCAGTGAACCAGACTGTGGGACTCTGGGAGTCCACAGAGCAATACAGTGAACAGCAGCATTATCAGTAGAAGAGACCGACGCCACCACCCCACTGTCCCCACTGTTTGTCCAGCGCATTCAGACGTGTCACTCGCATTGTAACAGAAGGAGCGACCTGCCTCAATGCTTTTCCAGACCAGTAAAGGGCTGCGTTAGTTTCAGCATTAGTGAGGAGACATTTCAAGGGCTGATGCATCTGATTTCCTTCGGTTTTGTATGACCACTGCTACGAGTACACCAACTCACCCACAACGTTTGTTTCACATGTTTACCTTCAGTCAGGAATGTAACCAAACGCAGAACTGGCTACGCCCACCACACACCGGGCCAATATCACCGTCAGGGGAATGTCCCCCAAGCTCAACCTGAATCACATAGCATCAGGCCTGGATAAAAAGTGCCCCCCTTCCCCCGCCAACAAACAAACACACACACACATACACACACGCACACACACACCGACTGTTGTCCCGCATGATAGCTTCACTACCTTTTTACCTTGGGTTGCGTCTTTGTTTCTGTCTGTCTCTCTGGCTCTCTGTCTCTCTCTGTCTCTCACTCTCTCACTCTCTCTCTCTCTCTCTCTCTCTCTCTCTGTCTCTCTCTCTCTCTCTCTCTCATGACAAAAGTGTTTTTATTGAATGAAATTACATTTCCCAATCAACAGCAGCGGATGTATGTGTCGCCATGACAACAAAGTAGGAATGCCCACGCTTGTGTGCCCCTCTGCTGTCTACAACCCACCTCCTCCTTTCCCCGCCCATTTGGTCTCCAGCTGTTCATGATCTGAGTCCTGTGGATCTATGCAGATGAACCCCAGCCCAGGCCGCACTGTCCCAGGCACAACCACACACCCGGTCCTTTCCGTTGTAAATACTGTATGTGCTATGGATTTGGGACCTTACCCCTGCCACCCTCCCACTTTCTGACCCTCACCCTCCCTGGTAAAAACTCACTGTGTTTTTCCTTTTGCCTCCTCGGTTTCTTGGTCTGTTTTTTGAACTTTTTGCTGCATTTTCTGTTGTCTAAAGCAGTGGTGTGAGTTGATGAGTAGGACTTAAAGCTAAAAGATGAGATCAAGAGGTCCTGAGAAAATATATTTAAAAAATTAAGCCTGAAATGAGAAATGGATTCAAATATAGACAAAAAAATTATGATAAAGTTGTCATATTGTCATACTAGAGATGCTTTAGTTTGCTAATTTACTTTCTTTTTTCTACAAAAGACTTGGATGAAATTATTTATAAAATGCGTCCCACAAGTCATGATCTTTTTTGGACGTAAAACAAATACACATTTATTAACATTTTGTTCAAAAGAAAATAAATATAAATTAACTTGATTTATGTATGTCTTTTTTCCCCTCAAACAGTGTCAATCGAGTATACATTGATAAAAAAAAATTGAAACAAACTTCTATTATATTTTTCTATTTCTGTATACGATACTAAAACGTTGTTGTCCTTGTTGATCGCTAGGGGGAGCCTGGAAACCACAATGAAGCGTAACCTTATTAAATGCATCCACAACACAGATCTGTCTTGCCCCATTTCCACCTGCACGTAACTATGAATCTGAAAAGATACATACAGCTGTCTGACAAATCACATTACCTCTAAACACCTTTTCTACATGTAAAATAGGCGACAAAATGGCACCAATTTTCTTCCATCTTGACAATCAAACGATTGTCCTGTTTAGGCCACATGGAGGCGACAAAGAGCCACCCTAAATTAGTTTGCAGAAGGCCAGACCCTGTTCAGACCCCATAAGCATGAGTGTGCGGATTTTTGTCAATGGACCATTTTTACAGAGGCACCAGGTGTGATAGCTAATTAATATTACAGTACGAATTTGCACAGTATTGGCACAGCAGCTAAATAAATTGGGTCTATTTTCGTTATCGGTCTATTGTCAACAACAAAAAGATGTTTCTATTGATTAAATAACAGGTGACCATATACTTTTATGTTACGGCCTTTCAGTTAATCCTCCAGGATTTATGGGTCAGGCTCAATTTTCTTGAGGGCTTCCCGACATTTGGGCCCACTCAGGGATCCATCCCTGGGCTGTGATAACACATGGTGGGCATTGTGTGCAACTGAGGAGGTGGGTAGGGATGGCTTTGTGGACGTTGACCGTTAGCCTGGTGTTCTGGCCATACAGGACAACCGGGACAGTGATAACATTTGAGAAGAGAATGGGTAGGTGAGGAATAATGCATTGGTGGCACTCTTGGAACCCGTCTGTGGAGGTTTATTTAAAGAAACCGACTACCTGAGAGCTTGGGTTCAGCCATAGAAAGAAGCCTATCAAACTAGGCACTCAGGAAGCCGTGGCGGTTAAGCTGGAACTACTTGTACTTTATAAAGCACTCACGCAGAGGTAGGCCACCTGGCTCTCTTCCCACACTTTTACAGAATACACAGCAGTACAAGTGTTGGTGTATTTCTTTTAACCCTGCAAAGGACTAGTCACCCCTCCCATTATGGAGAAACTCAAAACATTGTTCTGAGCATGTGGAGGTGGTGTGTTGGAAAAGCTGCATCTGTTTGTCATACTGTGTTTAGTATTAACCTAGCATCTTACGGCAACACAGTTTTAACACACATAAACTGGCTGTCTTAGTGCAATACAGCCTGGACATCATGCATGTGGAAATGTGGGCGATATTGAGTCATTTTTTACACATTTTAACTCTGGTCTATCCAAGATGCATTAAGTATTGCTAGATGGATGTGCTTTCATTACATTTTCCCCAAAATATATTAAGAATGTTGCATATACATTTCTTTATAAACATTTACTGTAGGTTGACATTCACCGGAATTCTACGTTATTCCTGACAACACTATGCCAGCGTTTCCATATGGATTAAGGGGGGAAAAAAACTGGGAAAGTAAAGGTTTGTCTACAATAAGAAATAAACAAGAAGAATCAAAGTGGACTGCTTTCCAATGTTGCAAACACCCCCTGCCTTGGGCAACTGAACATCGGTCATAATAAATGTGGGAATGAAATAATTTTGAACTTACATGTGTTTTTAGACTTTACGTTATTTATTCATTGAATTTCAGTTGTTGAGCACCAGCATGCCAACGGCATGGAGATGTGTTCGACCATTTCAATGATTTATGTGAACATCTTTATTCCCATGGATTGCATTTATTCAGAATGACTGATGGCATGACATTGAAACCAGTTATCGAAGTCTGTTCATATTTATCACTTCCACTGATACATGTCACCCACCTTAATCTACTCCTCCCCGTACTATAAAACATTTTGTAGATACTCATGATTTTAAAAAGGCAACAGGGCGGGCATTTTACTGGTTTAATCACCATGTGCAAAACAAAATGGTCACCTTTTGCTTTTTGCTTATACACGGTAAGCGCTCATACATTCTCATTTGGGCTGCCAATCCCCTTCGCCATACCATCCTTCACGTCCAGTCGCATTTTATTTACCAGGCTGGCATCTGCTACCACTGTGGTCATCTCAGTCCAGACCCAGGTGTCACGTCATCCAAACCCCCTCCCCATCTCTCCTTCCTGAGCTATGGGTTGTGGGTGCTGGTCTTATCCCCATGACCATGCTGGAGCTATAAGGAGGATTTTCTGTTCCAAATGCAGCTTTGGAGGGGAGGTTACATGCAGGTTACAGACTCAAGCACATTGTACAATAGTCCCAGTAATGGGGAACAATGTTCTTTTACCTGACAATGGTCTGTAGGAGTGTAAACACATTGTACGTGCACACACGCTGGAAACATCCAATGATCCGGCAGTCTCGAATTGTGCCCCCTGGGTACCTGTGTGTCAGCTCTCATCCATCTTCCATGTTCAAGGAAAACAAAAACTCCAGTTTTCCCGAAGCCATGGTGTTTCTCCTTCCTGGCTGACAAAGAATGCTTCCGGACACAATTCAAATTTTTTAATCTCACAGAAATGTCAAATTTCTGGCACAAGGCATTTGTTAACGCTTCAGGTTTAGCAACACATTTGTCGTGGCAGATATGAAATATCGGAACACCTGTGCACAAAATGACAACGCGCATTCATGGCGTAAAACAACACACACACACACACTTGCAATGTTTCCAAAACATGCCCTCTCCTCCCCTGGGTATAGCCAGGGTACCTGATTTCCCAGGGGAGCGAAGGAAGGGGGCACATATTGACTAGGACCAGGAGAAGAGTGAGGAAAGCAAGAACATATGCCGTGGCTTGGGCAGGGACCTGTGCCGGACGAGGGTGCTCTGGGAATTGGCGGTGGTTCTTGTGAAGTATAGCCCCTTTTCTAATTAATAACGGGAATGCTTTAAGATTGATGTTAAGGTGTTACACGCGTGTGTGTGTGGGGGCACAAGCAGTGGCTCGATAGTGTTCATCGCTACCCTTTTGCAAGCTATGGATTTGTTTCTGTTGCGGGGGGTCAATAACGTCACCGTTAATCTCGGAGCAATTTCAGATTCAGCCAATACCAAGTCAGCCTTTACATAGACACTCTGGTGAATGACAATTCCTCTAAATAGCCTGCAATCCCCTTTGGTGATCCCAAAGAGCTGCTACAGGTTCTCTGGAAGCAGACGATATTAAGCAGCTGTTATTGGCCATAAGTGGGAGACTGTCCGCAATTACTTGTATTGGTGTACATGTATGGAAGTCTTTCAGTGGTGAGTTACTGACTATTTTTAGATTTTATAGGCCTTGTTTTAAAGATGACCTCAAACAAATATGACAATGATTCAGCCTATACTGTCCGCTTACAAAATCATATGTTGTGTATTTCTGACCTTTTGTTATCCGTTTTCTTGCATACACGTGCCACTGCATTGCAATACACTGTAATGGTTTAACATGAAGCTGTAGATTTAGAATATATAGGGTATATTGCATTTGGTAAACTCAACTGGAACACAATCTGTTATGAAAAGATAGTGTTAAAATCTGTCACTGCTAATGCTTCATAGAAATAGGCCCACAGCCCTCTGACAAACTCCCAGGTGTTCAGATACTATCAGACTTACTCGCAAACATACAGATACGATGGCATAACCAAAGTTGATGTTCTGTGGCTGTAACAGGTTTGCCATTTCAAAATGGTTGCAACTGAAAATGATTGACTTGTTTTTTTATATACCTTCAAGTGTTGAAATACCAGCACCATATAATTTAACCAGCATGACAAAAAAATGTATTTAAATTACCAGGTTCTTTAACCTTTAGATAAGCAAAGTTCTTTTACTGGAGAGATGAGTTCATCTGACATTTTATGAAAGCTGATGAAGTGAGTACCTACTGTGCTGCTGGCTCTGCTGTCTTGATGTTTCTATAAAATTCTCTCTCCGGAAAGGGGCAGAGAATTTGACGGGGTACGTTATTTCTCAAAGTATGACTTCAAATAAGGGCTTTAGCGTTTACTGAAACTTGTCCTTGGTTCCCTTCATGCTCCAGTTAGAAACAAGCACCTCGGCTGCAAGAGCATTTCTTGGAAGGCAGAATAAGTTATTTTCCAGCAGGTAACACCTATACAGTATGACTGTGCTAGCATAAACCATACAGAATAGTCATGTGTCAATGCATGCAAACACACACTGTATCATGTGGCTTCTCAGTGTTTCTCAACACACCTGATAGAAATTAATGGGATGACGACCCATTCATGTGAAAACCCCTACACTAAACAGCGTGTGGACGGCATGTAGGCCAATGGCAGCAGGTATTCGTTCCCATGGTGCAAAACATGTCTCAGTCCAAGTTCACACCAAGACACCTCATAATAAAAACTGCAAATGGAAGAGCTTTTTCATTCGCCTTCTCTGAAGCCTGACTGTTGACTGGATGCCAATTCCGTTTGCTTGAAACAAAACAAATTACAAATACCACATCTTGTATTAAACAGAATGGCTGATTGAAGAAAATATGCAGAGAGGAATGGGGAGATAAAGCTGATGGAGTCATGAGCTGAAACTATGAAACAGAGTTGAAAGTATTTTCTCAAATTGATGTATAATTCATTTGTCTCAGACTGGAATTCTTCTCGCCTAGGTGGAGAGAGCTCTAGGCTCCATTTCCATAAATGGGCAAATCCTCAGAAGCAGGCAGGGACAATACATTTATAAAACGCTACTCAGTTCCTTGCAGCAGAGGGACTGGGTCCCTGATGTAGTGGTGAAGCAATATATAAGATACAGTAGGCTCACAGACTGAGGTCCTTTCCAAAAGAATAGCTTATGTGAATGCTGATTAATATACAGTAAAAGAAGAGACCTCGTTTTCCCTCTTCTAATAATCATAACATGCATTTCAAGAAGGTCTGTGGTTCAAACCTACTTCAACATGGTCATCTAATTTCAAATTCGGCCTTTTCCCCAGCCTGGCCACTTGCTAACTTTGCTCCTTGACTAATAACAAATGCTTTCCACTTGACTGGCTTTCAATTTAGTTTGAACTTACTGGCAAAGGGAGCCACGGAAGAGGAGCTCAGGTTGAAGTTTCTCAATTGACAGCCTTGAAATACCTCTGGAGAAGAAAGCTGTTGCTTGCAGCATGAACCTACTGAAAGAATCACACTGAGCCACATTAATGCAGTATGGGAATGATGTCACTTTATACGTGACAGCTCCTTGATAAAGGAAATTGATAAAACCATATTGCCTTAATTTTTATGTATAAGATAATAGAGCAATTTCAATATTGAGATTTCATCATATTACAATTTTATTTTAAGGATTAATATTACCACTTAGTGTTACAGACCAAAAAAATAATAAGGCTACTAATGTCATAATAATACTAAAGGGAAATAAGCCACGGAACAGTGTGACAGCTAACTGTATGTCAGTACACATTAACATTTAAAGCTACTGTACGTTCTGCAATCCTGGAGACCAGAGTAAAATCTAATTGTAGCAGGGTAAATCTAGTCTGCTTGAATGCCACTGCTTTAGATGCAAGTTTGATTTAACCTCCTCCCCGATTCTCACACAGTGCAGCTTTAAAATAATGCCTCACTGGCTCAAATGTCTGTTCCCTTACAACACTGGAACCTGCAAGAGGAGAGATTGTCTACTTCAGATTGTTGTCAAATGTCACCTTAAAGTCCAATTATAAACCATATCCCAACCTTAACCCTGCTTCTCTGCACTGGAGAATGTGTAAGCAACATTAATCAGATAATTAAATCATAGGCTACACAATAGACAATGGCGAGTTTTTGAATATGTCGTGACAACAATCCTGGCCAGAAAATAAAACATTAATGTTATTGGGTTGTGACATCCAGCAGCACGTTTCAAAGGTCAGGCTAGGAACAACAAAAATAAATGTAATCCTCACTCTGCCAATGCACATCCATTTCATTACCGTTTCTCTACTACAGACTGAATACAAACTGCCTCTCTGTTAAAGGGAAACGCCTCAATTTGTGTCTGGAATTTACCTTCTGGGTTGTACCGGTTAAATTGTGTATACACACACACACAAACACACACACTTTATCCCCTCACCTTACACGTGCCAATGTTTAAAACAGTAAGATGGGGTGGGAAATTACTGTAACCCAATACAGGATACAGTACTCTTCAACAGTTCCTTGTTTCTATCATGCACTAGATGGCTGTTATGCAGGACAGGAGATGCATGTGTTCTTGTCACTTGAGATCAACCATTTTCCTTTAAAAAAAGGGACATTTATGGAGCAGAAATACGATTTTATTAGAAAATTGACATGGCCAAGCAAATTAGGCAATAAAAGCTACTTCCAAATGACTGAGATTTTCTTAGCCAAAGCCTGCATGAGACAATTGGTACATTACTTCCACTATTCCAAATGAGGTGCAGATTTAAAAACCAACCAAGTCACCACAAATATAAATAAATTATAAATAAAAAGTTGTTTCTGTGACTAGAAGTCACAAATGCAGCAGAACGACAGTATTAATGCACCTTTAGGCCACTGTACAGCAGAACAAAGTTGTGTCAAATGTAGCCTGACTTGTTTTTGGAAAGTGACAGGTAAATGTGTTTACTCAAGATATTTGCACGTTAGGTCATTGTTTATAATGAGTCGTCAAGTGATTTTAAGCTTGACAGCTTGGAGATCAAAAGCAACTTAGAAATATATCACACAACATAGTTGACATTGTCACCGAACATTGTCACATGACACCGAAGTGTTAATACTGGCAGTGGAAGATTTATTCCTCACTAATGGCACTTTGTCCTTAAGGTCCACTACTGTACATCACACACTAATATTTCTTGTCCATCAGGTTCCAAGGCTTACTCTGGGGACATCCTCTTAAATACCTGCCTTATGGCTGCGAGCATGACTGACAACTTTACAACTCCAAAAGCAAAACTCCTTGATGGCCTTAAAGCAAGAGCAGAGTACTATAGAGAGGAATGCAAGCCACTCACAGGATGAGAGGAAGACGTGTACACTTGAGTTAGAAACCAACATTTGTAGAACGCTCCTGTCAACCATAAAGATAATTTGTTATTTAAAGTAAAATAATTATAATCATTTCAGGTATTAACCCTCCTGTTGTCCTGTTATCTTATTGTACCACCAGATGGCGCCACTTGATTGTGTCTGATTGTGTAGATCTCTTTATTGTCAGTGCTGTGTATTTATTGCTTTATTAATAGTTTTATGTATTTGTTTGTTTTTGTGCTTTTAACCCTGCTGTTGTCCTCGAGTTTCAAACACACTACCTTGTTGTGCCAGCAGTGCACATCATATGTGTGTGTAAACTGTAGAATTAGGATTGGCGCCTTCTATCTGCCACAAAGAGCTAGTGCGTTGGGTCAGTTTGGCCCGGAGGACAACAGGAGGGTTAAGAATAAGAAGAGGTTGTAAAATATGAATCATATTGCATATTTCACAGCGGTTTTGAAAACAACTAACCAATTTCCAAATAAAAATGGTTTCCTTTTACAAATATTATTGCACTTCTCCAAAAACCCTACCCCATTTGGCATCCAGCATTTTTCCAATTTTGTTTTGAATTAAATGCACTGGCTCACAATGTCATAGCTATAATGAGGGCCTTCCTTTGACGTCAATCTTAATCAACATCTAATGCATTGCTTTGATATGTCACCGTATCCCAGTTTATGTTCCTCTCAGAGATGTGCAGTCCAGACCTCAGGGAGCACATTAGCCTGCAACCGATCTCCGAATATTATTTTGATGCAGACAGCCAATGGCAAACTCCATTACATTTGTGATATTTGAAGAAATTTTCAAGAGCCATACAGTACATTCTACTGGCAGTGATCCCTCAGAGTAGGCATGTATTATCTGCCTTGAAAACCCTTCTGTTTTGTCTGAATCGTTTGCATTTATTTGCTTTTTTTACTTTTCTCCCTTAATTAATTAGTTAATATAGACTAACAAACGATAGTTTCCTGTAACTACTTTAAATAGGCATCTATGATTTATCCATTGTTTTAGTCTGCAGGAAAGAAAGAAAAGAAAGAAAGTCTATCATCAGCCAACAATTAGCTTCCAAGCACCATATGGAAAGGTCTAAGGGGAGTGTTCCCCCCCATTATAGCACGTCAACAAGGATAACAAATGTCCTTTCTCTCTTTGAAATGGGCCCTGAGGTAAAGGGGCCAGGCTAAAGCTAAAAGCAGCAAAGCAGGACAGTGAAACATACAGTATACGGTATAGTAGGGGAAGATGAAGGCTATATTTGAAGTACATTAGTTAAAATAGGCTCTCAACATCACAGGCAGGGCATGCAACCCAGTGTGTTCCTTGCTAATCTGATTGTTTGAGTTTGAATGAACTGTTAGGCCAGGTTGCATCATAGCCACTTAGTCTTTCAAAGGTAAATTATTAAATTAAAAGGGATATTTACTTATGTTAATGTGAACATTGATTGTGACTTTACTTAATTTGACTATAGGGCCAGAGGTAATCACTTTAATCAAATTAGATTATTAATTTGTCTGCAAATATACAGTACACCCACTGTTTATATAGCATGTCCTTTTAGTCGTGATTAATCTTTGAGTAACATAATTTAACACGTATCGAAATACTATCTATCCAATTAGAGGCTGAAGTCAGGAGGAATCACTTTACAGTAACATCAGTGAAACCGTAAGAACAAAACTAAAGGACTTCTTATTCTGCAGCGTTGCATCCATACAGTATTTACTGTTCTTGCGTCATACACGAGCTTGTGTGGAAAAACAAAACAAAAAACATATTTCTGCCAGAGGCCAGTTGCCTGTTGTCACAAAAATATTAATGGTGTATTTCACTTCATTGGCTTCGTAATGGTGACTGTGTTGATTTAAAACCTCAGAACATTTGAGATGAATCTGAGTTTAAATTAACATTATCCCCTTTGAAATGTAATCCTATAGCCTGCTATATGTATACAGCTGGAAGGGTACTCATTCTGGAGATATATAAGCCAAAATACAAGTGTTTTTGGAATATACCTTACTTTAAAAGATACTATGAGGTGTCTGTTTACAAAGGAAAAAGACAGGATTAACTGAGGAGTCTGAGTCGTTTAAATCCAATAAATGACCCTCAGTTCAGGTCGATATTGTCATCCTGCTAGAGGAAGAGGAAGCTGGCTTTGATCCATGGCTTGAGGAGGTCCAACAAACAAGTATAGGGCTAACAGTTTAGTACAGTTTACTTATGGACCAGAGATTGGACATCAGAAAGGTGCAGCTTTTGGAGAGTAACGTCATATCGATAGCATATAGCGAAATTATAAAATAGCTTTGGCAACATTTGTGAATTGTGAACTTCCTTCCTGGGCCTCAGCAGTTTATACCTCATGTATCTTCAGAGATTAACTTTTACTTTAATTTATTTTTGTATTAGTGTTAGTATTAGTATTAGTAAACTATATGTGGCACAGCTTTAAACGGCTACTATTACTACTACTAGCAAATGAAACAATTCCCTGTGTCTTTAGAAAACCGCCTAAGAAAAAGTATCATAAAATGTACACCTAAACTTGCAATGGCAGTGTTGTTTATCTCAGTCTCCTGCTGATTTTAACTGCAGCCTGGCGCAGAGGAAGCACAATTAATGGTTGCACAGATCTTCACTTTTAAACAAAATGTTTGATCCAAAGTATAAGGTGAGAAATAAAACAAAACATCTAAACAAACACAAAACATCAACTCACATGCCTCCTACTGCGTTTGTTATGGTGGGAGGCCCCATTTAAATGAATAAACATGAACATGTTCTATAGCTTAGGTAGAAATATAGGCAAATATCTGATTGCATGTCAGTCCTACCACACTGTATGACTTGATTACAGGACTGCTTCCATATCTAGCATCAGATGTGAGCAATAACAGTGATTGACTGCTCTCGCCTGAATGGAGAGGGAACACCATTCAGGGATCTTTGACGTACTGTACAGTACATCTGCAAGGCTAAGTGTCCACCCAGGCACTCTGTAGAAAACCGGCCCTCAATCAGCGTGAAAAACCAAACACAAAAATAGCATTTATCCAGGGGCTTTCCTCTGCCATCTGTTGCCATGACGAATCTCATAATGATGGCTGCTCAAATGTGATTCTAAAACAGAAAACGTACTGTGGAGATTTTTCTCTGCAGCAGGCCTCTGTAATGAGAATGGAAGGAGAAACTGTAATACTGCCACTTTCTTTGCACTTGACAGTTCCCTTGAATCTTTGATTAAAAAGAAAGACAGGAAGTGAACACTGGGTTGGCACACTGGGTTGGCGTTTGACAAGAATGGTAAGCTGCCAACCCTGGTGCAATGCTCTGACAAACACAGACAAAATAATGAAGTCCAAATGGAAATATGGTTAATCAGCTCCCATTAATAGTGCCAAATGACCAGATACATGTCGAGCTAATTGTTTTTTTGTTTTAAATTATAATTTGTTTTACAAGCTACAACTCTGTGAATAAATGTTTTGTTTCTTGGTGGGATTTAGAGCTAGTCATCTCACGAAAACACTCAAACAAGAGAAGCTTGTTTATTCAATATAGACCATATGCATTCCTTCACAGTCCTCTACATTTCATGTTTAACAACCCACTAAGGTCATTATAAGGACTACTTCAAGGATATTTAGTTACTTAGCAACTAAATGATGTATGCAATCAAATGAAGCGCCATCATAATGGAAGGACAGATTAGGCCAAGACAAATATTGTTGCAATATATCTCTCTCAGCTGACACAAGCCTACCTCAGACATGTTTGACTTGAGTCGAGAGGTGTATTGCCCAGCCCAAAGGGGACATTTAAGTTTGTAAATATTTGACTTCCAATTTCAGAGCCTGCTGTGTGCTTTGCTAAATGGAGCTCACCCCTGTAGAACAGACAAACAATTAGGGAAGCTAATAATCACTTACCTTCCAGCCCGAACAGCCAGCTCCAGACAATCGTAACAAAACCACTATAATAAGAAACAATGCAATGAAATAAATATCAATAGATCTGTTTTGCTTTCCAATGCTATCCATCAACATAGTCATTTAGTCTTTTATAGCCATTTCATTTTTTGTATAATGGGGCATATCCATAATCACGCCTCTGGCTTCATTTTCAACCTAATTATTGGATTTAATTGAGTCCATAAATAACACTAAATTCATATAGAGTCTGACCAAACACTTAAAATTAAAGTATTGTGCTTTTTTCTGGGGTGTTCAGCTACCCTCTCTCGTCCAGTCTAAATACAAGACTGCTGGGGAAATAATAATACTGTACATTATACTGTTGGGGAATAATCACAAATTACAGCTAAATAGTCGACCATTAACAATATATTAGCTTTCTTCATGGCTACATGCACTCACATGACAAAACAATTATAATTATGTGGACATTAGCTTTTATAGTCATGAGAGCTTGTTTATAACATCCACCTGATGAAGACTTATCCACTCAATTTTCCTCCAACTGGTACAACAACCCACTGACCACTACACCAGTGTCTGAAGAACAGTTATTCCTTATTTAACCTTGAGAAAGGAGAGTGATGGAAGACAGAGGAGAGTCATCTACGAAGCTAACCACACTCGCACAGAGGAAACAAATAGAGCATAGTGTAATGAAATTCACAACACAGCCAGGCTTCAACATGTAAGATCAGAGACATGTTGCAGCAAAATGAGCAAAATGAGCATCCTCCTAGATTCCTAAATACTAAGTCAGGTCCATGTGCTTAGTGTCACAAAACTGACGAAAAACATCTACATATTTAATAAACTTCTGCACACAGAATATTATTAAACTGGTGCACTTACAACTTGCAGTCCATCTAGCATCAGGATAACGTGTAATCCTGGCCTGATATAGTTAGAATTGTTTAACTACTGTACTTAATTATATTTATATAATTTCATGAATTAATAGACAGCAGACCACTTTAAGAGTCATTACAGTAGCCTTGAACTTCCTTCTATTAAAAATAGAAGACACTGGTGATTTGAGTTTGCACTGTAGAAGTAAAGTACTGATTAACAAATAGGCTACAAGTTTACAAATATTTTTACAAAACCACATTAATTTTTAACTGTGACAGTGTCTCCATGGAAACAAATCCCATGGAGCCGAGTTGCTCACACTAGGGCCCGGTTACCATTGGCTCCATTATAGGCTGATTTCATTGGCCCCAAGGCCACCAATCTCCCAAGGAAATCAGTCACCAATATTCACTGGAGAATCTATTAATTGTCCCCACCATTCTCCATTCATCAGCCACCTCTACCATCGAAGAGAGATTAGAATGTGTTTTTACGGTTCAGTGAAATAAAGTAATTGTGTGTAATCTTAATTTCAATTGATGGGAGCCATTAATAACCCAACACCAACATAGGTGAATTTTACCCAACGTCTGCCCACCAGAGTTTATTAGAACAATCCCTTAACACCAAGACACGCACAGCCTGAAATATGTTTTTGAAATATTTATTACTTTAAATAATGGATATTCTGCAAAGCAGAAAAATACTGTACCTGCGGCTAGTTAGCATGGACCAAACCAATGACAAACACTGGAACAAATAGGCATATTACTGAATACTGTAGAAAACAACAGCAAAACCAGCACGGCTACATTAACCTCACATTTAAAAATCCATTGACATTGCCATATGCTCCAGTGTAATGAATGTAGAGCACTGGATGATCTATTTAACATTATTAGCCTACTATGTAGCAACAGGCAGACACCGAACATAGCAATACACAGCAGCCCTGAAGACCGCCTTGCCTCAGTAAACATTTAACAGATATACACTATTTCATCACTCGACTAGATATTTCCAATGCTAATGAGAGCTAAATGTGACTAAACATTACCCACGGCCTAAGCTCTCTACTTTCAACAGTTTTGTTTACTTAACTTTTTGGCCGAGGGCTGCAGGGCACAGGCCTCTAGAGAGTTTAACTTGACATTAAAGACACCCTCAGTGGCTGTTGAGAGGCATCTTGGAATGGCAAAAACAACACTTGGCAGCTCTCGCTCTCGTCCTATTGAATCAACCTTGAAGTAGAGTCTGAAGGAACCGTCACTGACATTCATAGACAAAGAAAAACTGTAGCAGACACTTTTCTTTTTTATAAGAAAAGGCAATCTTTGAACAAGTATTGGCATTAAGTAGAGATAGCATCTACCTCTATGAGCTGAAATACTGTATGCAATGTGTTCTGATGAATTATTTTGTTTAGGGAAAGAATATAAACTGTGACAATCTTTCTTTTAGCCATACCTCGAAGAAGCCAACATGAATTAACAGAGAATTACTTTGTATTTAAGTTACTCCTATGCAAAATATATTTTGGATATATTTGTGTGCAATGTTCAATATCTTCAATGTCATCCAGCACAATGCATGGTGATTTTGGTGACATATACTTTTAGCTCCACTATCGAGAAAAACACATCTGCAGTATGTCTGAAATGTCAGCATATTGAAGTCTCTCCCTTCATTTTCAAACAGCACATTCCGTCTATAACGTGTAACTATTACTTCATAAACATCTCTTCTTAGACCCACAATATGAGCTTCAAGGACATTTTAGCAGAATGTCATTTTGCACAATAACCTTCAAATTTGTATATGTAATCCTTTGGTACAACGCAACGTGTAAACAACATATCATGAACAGATAAAATATGAGGCAGATCTACTCCACCAGTGACATGACATGCCAATTTAGGTCATGCTGTCACCTCATTTGTGTCCCAAGATAATAAGAATATCGCCATCTTTGGTGGAACGAAGGGGGAAATTCGTTTTTCTTCTTCGATGCTGTATGCTACTTGAAGCAACGCATGGGACCCTCATGTTCGACCTTGGAGACGAGCACGGCTTTTGTGATAAGCAGTCCCAGCATTTTCTTTCATTTCATTTCCATTTGAATCGCCCATTGTTTTTCGGTCATGCTCACATTTCACACTCCGAGGGAGGCATTTACACTTTGGTCCGTGGAAATATGCAACGTCTGCAAACCCCATTTATTGTTTGTGAGCATTAAGTTCGACACTGTGCCTAACAGAGGCTGCAGTGCTTCATGTTTTTTAATAGTGTCAAAACAGAGTGGATACATCTGACGATTCACTGGGATCCAAAAGCATTCAGCAACAGAAACACAAAATAAATAATTCAAAAATATAATGTGATATAGTGTGCATACATTTGTCGTTCAGGGAACTGGCCACGATATGGAAAATGTTCCAGGGTCTCCATGACTCACTTCAAAAGAACAGAGTGGAAACTGCCACAACAAAAAGCTCTTTAGGAGGATTCTTTCTTTCTTTCTACAAGCCCACTATATCAGACAGTTCACCCAGTGTAAACTGTTCTCAGACACCGCTTGTGCCGACAAACCTCGTCTGTCATCTTCTCACTATTGACATTGATATATGCATGCTCCTCTGTACTGAGAAAGGGCCGGGGAAGGTGTTAGGCGATGCTCAGACACACAGAGGACATCATTCATAACCAAACAGTGTGATATCACGGTACATGTGTAAGACAATAGTACTACATTATCAGAACCACTGTTACTATATGTTTGTGCTGCAGACTTCGACTGCTGTGAATATTATGTTTTTCTAAATCATTCATTTCTGTTCGTTCATAGTCAGTGATGTTCACCTTTATATACAGCATATAAAACCTATTGATACAGTACATTTATATACAGCAAAGTCTTAGCGGGAGAGAAGGCTTCAGGGGTTTTGAACCTTGCAACTATATGTCGGGGGTGGTTTCAGATACAGTATGCCGTGTGCATTAATAATGTCATTGATTTTTTGAAAGATAGAGCAATGAGCTGAGAGATTCATGCTGCAAGAGGGATGACCTCACAATCAGCTTCTTCGCCTGAGGCAGAGAACAAGCCTGCTAATGCTCGGCGTAATAACTTACACTAGGCCTAGTGCAGGCAACAACAGAGGCTGCTTTAAAAACACTAGATACCGTTACAGTAGGCTGAATAGGAGAGTTTCATCAACATACCATTTTGGGTGACTTGTAGCAGGGCAGTAATCATATGCAAGGTCAAAAGGGACAGTGTCTCATCTTACAACATGTTAATAATTCCTTCAGTGGTTTGGTATCCGTTCAAGCCGGCATTTTGAGGTCCTGATGTCGGTTGTTTCTGCTACACATTAATTGAATTGTAAACATTCAGCTGATCCTTGCTTAGGATAAGCAGGAGACACATGACACATGAAATGGTAAACGGCTTCAATAACATATTGTGTTTTTTGCCAATGCATGCTAATGTCACAAACTCAAAAGACAAATTGAGACAATTAACTGACCATTTTCAGTTTAAAGTTTAAATAAATGTTATATACACAAAGCTTTTAAAAATCTTACCTTTGCACCTTTATCAAGTAAAGCTAATAAAAACAATAATAGGAAGGTTTTGAAAAGTACATCCATTTGTAAACCAGTCAATGGGGGCTTGCTGTTCAGAGAAACATAATACTGTATGTCTTTGTGGGTTAATTCTTCTTCTTTGGCACAGGGAAAATAACCCTATTTACATGAACAGAAGACGCTTCAGATCTCCAATGTTTACAGGGAATTGACCGCAATATATCCTTTTATACACAAAAAATGAATAAGTCATAATAACCACAAACAAAGTCATTCTGAAAGCACAGGCACTTTGTGTGCAACAAAGCTATGCTTCTAAAATGTCCTGAGTTCCCTCTCATGAGATTCATAGCCATGCACAATTAATTGACCGTTAAAACATTTTTAAAATAAGGGAAGGAATGTTAATTACTGCATGGTGGAAAAAAAATATGGAGCGAGGGAGTGTGCTAACCGCTGCCAAGCTAGCACTGTGCTAACTGCCTGCCGAGCTACTGTAGCAGCGAGGTAATTGCTGCTTCACTAGCATGCTGCTAACTGCTACCAAGCTAGTGACGCAGTAACTGCTGCTTTGTTAAAGTGCCGCTAACTGCTGCTGAGCTAGTGTCGCGCTAACTGCTGCTTTGTTAGCGCACCGCAAACTGCTGCTGACCTAGTGTTGCGCCACACAGCCACTAAGCTAGCGGTGCGCCAACCGCCATTTTGTCAGCAGACTGCTAACAGCTGCTTCGTTAGCGGCACCCTAACTGCTGCTTCGTTAACGCGGCGCTAACTACTGCCAAGCTAGTGGCACGCTAACTGCCGCTCCAATAGCGCGCCAGCCGCCACTTTGTTAGCACACTGCTAACAGCTGCCGAGCTAGCGGCGTGCTACTGTAACCGCTGCGGCCCTCAGTCTCTCTCGGCGACGGAGTGCTTAGGGGCCGGCGGTGCTGACCGTTGTGTAGCTTAGCTTGGACATGGAGGTCACCATGGAGGCGGCGTTGACGGCCTCGTCTCCTGCCGGCTTGCCACGGCGCCGGCGCCGGCAGCGGCGGCAGAGCGGGCCGCGGCAGCAGCAGGCGAAGGTGGTTAGCAGTGCGGCGCGGAAGCGCGTGTTCATGAAGCAGTAGATGATGGGGTTGACGCAGGCCGAGGTGTACGACAGCAGGTGGATGAAGGAGATGGGCGCGCCCGACAGCGCCAGCTGGGCCCGCTTCAGGTCAAAGGCCCTCCACGTGTTGGCCGCGTACAGCGGCATCCAGCAGGCGAAGAAGAGCGCCACGATCACCAGCAGCATACGGATCACGCGCTTCTTGGCCTGCAGCTTGGCCTGCGAGGTGTTGCTGCGTGGGCGCTCCGCCCGGGCCCGGGCGCCCGCCGACAGCGTGGGCAGCTCCACCGCGCACGCCGGCTTCTTCGCCGCCTGGATGTAGCAGCCGTCGTCGTCGTCGGTGGTGGTGGTGGTGGTGGTGGTGTTGCCCCCGGTGACGGAGATGCTCGCGCCGTTCCTCAGGGGACCTATTAGATAGTGGGTGAGAGAGGGATTGAGAGAGGGGGAGATAGAAGGAAAGAGAGACAGGCAGAAGATGGAGGGGGAGAGAGAGAGGGGGGTGAGGTGAAGGGGGAGGAGAGAGAGATTGAGAGAAAGTGAGAGTGTTGGTTTGAGGTTTGGGTGATGTGTGGGCGGTATAGAAAAGTTAACGCACAGCGTTCGAAGGTACACAACACACACTAAATGCCAAGAAATGTGTTTCATGATGCCCCTTTTTCCAGAGCTGCATGTATATTTAGCGCACAGATCAAGCGTTGCTACCACAGGCTATTTCAGAAGCTTCCCCAAGCTTGATGAATCACACTCAAGGCTGGACTCCATGGAAACTGTTGCCGGCAATGGAAACCCACATTTCTTGCACAAGAGCTTCATGTTGTTTGAAAAACCAAGAGCGAGTGACTTGCAGCTTTAGGTTGTTACAGTTTATGATTTGTTATCATTTATTTAAATGAATGTAAATATAAAATGTACTTAGAATTTACATGAAATTGTTCCACATTTCTATACAATTTGGGAGAAGCAGGTTCGGGCCGCAAGGTAAAATCACCCCCATGTGGGTTTTGAGGAAATCCGAGCTTCGTCTCACCTGAGGTCTCTCTGTTCTGGTTCAGCTCAAACTGAATTCCCCGGTAGAGCTCCCTGGAGATCAGCCCGTATGCTGTCATCATCACCACTCCTGGGATGAAGAACAGTGTGAACAGCAGCAGCACATTCCTGGGAGACAGAGAGACAGTGAGTGAGAGATCAGAAAGCTGGCGGTGGAAAATACAAAAATACTAAAATCCATTGAAAACCCTCCAGTGTTGTCAGATGCAATAATAACAGCTAAAAAACGTAAAAGAAAGAGGCAAAAAAAATTGATGGTTTACACACAAACACACTAAGAGAAGAAAGAAAACAAAATCTTTATTAATCCTGAAGGGAGGTTAAATAAAACAAGCAGAAACATGCAGAAGATACTGTGATAAGGAATATACAACATATACAGTCTATATACACAATACAGAAAAATAAACCCCCATGAATACACCGAGATGCAGATAGAGGGAAATCCACTGTCTCTCGGCTCATGAAAGCCACAGCCCAGCGTAAGGACACATACGGTACACTGTCATATTGTAATGCACTTTTCCAGCCCTCTGAACCACACACACTCACGCACACTCTCGCTTTGCAGTTTCAAGCAGCGGGCCCATCAGTGGACAGTGTGAGCTTTTCATCCCCCTCAATGATTAGATACGCTTGCTACTTTATGTGAACGACAAAGGATTTGATGTAGGGAACACACAGGCGGAAGGGACACACAAAAGGTCTGCTTCCTCCCGGAGGACACCCAGATGGTGGAGACCAGACCAAAAGAGCAAGAAAAGGATGAATATGTATGGGCCTCTGCTCGCGGACAGTTCACCGCCGTACTCTGGAAACCACCGGCGAATACAAACCAGGAAACAGTCACCATCAAATGATAATGATTCTCTGAGCTGTCCTTCCGCACTACAAAAGGGAGAAATGGATCAAAATTATGAGCGGAAGGGGAAATTGCCCTGTTTTATGTCATCCCTCTGTTATTTCTCCTTGGATGTGTTTATTTACTTTATTATCTACATACAAAATAGAAACTTTGAAAGAGGGTGCCTTACATCTATTAAATGATAGAAACGCAATAAAAACACTAATATTATTAACTACTGTAATAATTAATTGTGTGAAGAACAGCTTGTTTGTTTTTTTTTTTTTTTTATTTGCTGTATATTTTGCTTTAGAGACATCAATCACATGCTTTTGTAATAACCAAAAGTATAAAACAAGTCTAATGTGGTATAAAACGGTGGGATTTAATAACTCCCCACTGGTTCATTACTGGATATCGGAGGAGATACATCTCATATCAGCATATCTACACTATGAATAATACAGTATCAATCGCTGAAGTTATAGGCATAATTCAGCCGTAAGCCAATTAAGAGCAGATTCGTGAGAGGAGGAGAGGTGGAGAAGCCATCCTTGGCCATCACATTTGGACTTTGTACTGGGTTGAGGCTTTCTTCCCCTAGCCTAACCACACTAATTAGCAACCCGCCTTTGCCTAGGACTACGACTGGCCTGTTTGATGGACAGATTCGTACGTAAAAGGAATTCTTCAGGGGAAGGAGGACCACAGAGGCAGGGCTGGAGGTTTAGCCCTGTTGCTATTAAGCTTGCTTTTAATTGCTTTCCACCGAGGATGCCCAAAACTTGTTTACAGACATTTTGTTTTACAAAACCTCAGAGCAGCAAAGCCTGCACTGAGAGCATCGCACTTAAGCAGTGATTTGTATGGCTACAAGCGTATGCATGTGCGTGCGCAACACTAAAACACTTATTATAGATCCCCAGTACACACAGACAGGAGAAGGGCTTTCCTAACCATCCAGAACAGAGGCTATGCCGGTAATAATTGCTCCGCGTTGAAGCAAGGTATACACTCCCCAACACAAGGGATGTACTTTACTGTAGAAGTACTGCAAGTTCTGGCTGAATTCCAAACTTGCATCATTCAAACTCAGATGCATATTTTATGTACATTAGCAGACTAAGGCCTGTGCTTAGTCTGGAAGAATCACCGGAGGGATATCGTGGTTCAAAACAAGGCCCCTTGCGTCCAGCAGTCAGGCTGTGGAGCTGCCATCTTCTGGGCTGGCGCTACGCAGAGTCAGGGTCTGAGTGTCGGGCCATCATTTCCTCGCCGTGTCCTCTTTTCTGCGGCGCTCTCATCAGTGTGCCGTGACCCTCAATAAGCTGTGGAAATAATGTGTCCCCCGTCTCTCTTCCGCCCTCTAATTACGCGCCAACGGGGGCACCGTGCCATTGCCTATCGCCACATGTGAAGAAAGGTCTTCCCCTACCAATAATCATTCATTATTCATCCACTGCCTCACGTCCAGAGATGGGGGGGGGGGGGGG
>JAODUG010000012.1:1744688-1752188 GCA_027564795.1 Aphredoderus sayanus
TCTCTCGCTCTCTCTCTCTCTCTCTCTCTCTCTCTCTCTCTCTCTCTCTCTCTCTCTCTCACACACACACACACACAACTTTATTACCAATTGATTTAACGGAACAATGATGAAACCCTTTGTTGTCTGATGAAAGGGGTGGTGGTGGGGTTTACTGAATCTGCAAAGACCAAAAGACTGATTTCACCCCACTGTGTCTCTGCCTTGTGTTGTGTCTATGCATAATGCTGGCTGTTTATATATTCACTTAGGAAAATGCTGTTGCTGTGCTGAAGGACCAATTTCTGAAATGGGAAATAAACCCAAACTTTTCATTTCCTCTGTGCGTCTGTGATTGCTGCTTAGTCTATACTGGGCTGAAATGCACCAACTGTCACCTGTCAAGCTCATCAAATGACTGCAGAGAAAGTGTGTCGAACATTTCCATTATTAGATTATATTATATTAAAGAACTGTTCATTCTGGACAGCATCAAAGGAAAAATAAAGTTGTGAAGTCCTGACGGAGCCCAGATCTGTCTGATCTCTCAAAACAAGGGCTCTGATCTTGACGGGGAAGACAGCGTTGTCACGGGAAAGCAAAATAGGAGCAGCTCTTAAAGGTGTAGTCAGCGATGTAGGAGAAATGTTGATAATTTAAACTCGATCAAAACAAAATCACCTTCTTCAACGCCATAGGGTGCTCCCTCAGAGACTCCGCCCCCCAAAGTGTTTCTATTTGTATGTATAAAATAGTATTGATGTCCTGGTGACCAATGAAAGTGCAGTTATGGCTCTCATCCTATTCATTTAGATACAGTCTTCCTAATTACTGCCTGGATGTGTTACCAAGATGGCTGTCAAGCTGCCAGATTTGCCAATAATGACTATGACCTTCCCAAGATGGATGCTGACTTTCCTGTAAGTCCATTATTTTTCAATAGCTATAGAGACCAAAACATTTTTTTTTAACCAGGCTGTAAATGTTTTTTTTTTTTTTTTTTAGAATTGGACATTTGGGGCTCTATGTGACCTGACTCCCTTTTGCAGCCAGCCTCAGGTGCCCATTTGAGGAACTGCAGCACCTCCACCCTGGATTTATTTATCAGTGCCACAGGTTCCCACATGGTCTCAACGTGGGATTATTTGAAGTCGGCCACATTTGACCAGGCTCGACCCGGCAGTCAAAGCCATTCCTCAGAACCCCAGCGCATCCCATAATGAGCTGATAAGACCAGACGGTCACTTCTTTTTCATATCGTTTCTTGTCAATTACCGCGCGATCAGGGCAGCTCACTGCCTCCTAATGAATGTCTACTCAAGAGGAGGGGGAGAGATGAACGCGCTGCCATGGTAACTGGCCCGAGACAGCGCTAATTGTAGCCTCTTAAAACGCAGGAAGCTCTACTCCGCAACTCAAGGAGCCTGTGTTTGTTTTGGCCCACATCTTAATCGCGTGCATTAGCATGTTGTTCCAAGCCCGTTCTTCTCCGGCCAAAAAAACATGCTCAACATTGTTGTTTCAGTGAGAGAGGGAGAGAGGAAGACCGAGAGAGGAGGGGAAGGAGAGAGATTATGAGGAAGGGAGAGATAGGCAGGGAGAGACAGGGGAATAGGGGAGGAAGAGATAGAGAGAGGGAGCGGGAGAAAGAAGGAGGGAGGGAGTGAGAGAGAGAGATAGAGAGAGTGCAGGTCATGTAGAATTATTTTTCCAGTCAGTTGAAAGGCTTGTAAGACAACCACCTGCCAGGCTGAATAAAAGAATGAAGGTCTGTCTCAATAGCATATTGAGTGATTTTTAAAACGTGAATGTTTGGTCTGGGCAGGCGGTTTCAGAGAGAGGTTGGTTGTGAGCCGACGGCTGTGTGGACATCAGCTCTGTGTGGAGATGCGTTGACTCACTGTGAAGAGAAAGCGAGAAAGCTTCTAGCTTTCAACAGAGATTAATTCTAACTCTAAATCCAATCTTGTAATTTATTGTCAAGAAATACGAAAATGTCCAACTTTTGTAACATTAACCATTTTCCCCTATAATTTCAAATTAAATTAATCTTTTAAATAATTGTGAGGCGCATGGCATAATTAGGTAGATA
Organism: Aphredoderus sayanus; assembly: GCA_027564795.1. Classification (NCBI taxonomy): domain Eukaryota; kingdom Metazoa; phylum Chordata; class Actinopteri; order Percopsiformes; family Aphredoderidae; genus Aphredoderus; species Aphredoderus sayanus. The sequence goes on from JAODUG010000012.1 coordinate 1,746,760, forward strand.
TATTTGTATATTTAGACAGCAGAAACATTTAGAACAGCCTCATTTATCGTATGTTCCTGGTCAAGTATATATTAAAGCAAGTAATAAATGAATGCTTTCTTTTATGCAGAAAACAAACTAATCTAATCGCCTGTCACCCGGCCTCCGTTTCTACAGTTACAACACAATGTCTGTCGACGCACATGAATAGATTTCCTGCTCAGACTCCCTGCTGACTCCCTGAATGGCGGCAATGGTCGATCAACCCACAGCTGGCTCATCAACAGCCTTGCTGACACCTCGCCTGAACGACAACCCATTAAAGGTAGCATCGGCGATGTTGGACACAGATACACCTCTCCCTTCAATGCTACAGGGTGCTCCCTCAGAGGCTATGCCCCCCCTCACACACACACACACAGGCCACGCACTGCCAAGGCTTTGATCGTGTTGTGTGGTGCGGTCTGCACCATTTTGTTGCACACACAGCGGGCAGCTAGCGTACCGCGAGGAGATACTTGCTGAACTTGACAAAAAGTTATTAGCTTACAATCACTGACTCTTTCTTTAATGCTGCAAAGGAATCTAATGCTTGCCTGCCTCACGCATGACAGATTACTAGTTTTCTGTGCGTGATTCCTTTATTTCTGTGTGTGATTCCTTTATTTCTGTGTGTGATTCCTTGATTTCTGTGTGTGATTCCTTTATTTCTGTGTGTGATTCCTTTATTTCTGTGTGTGATTCCTTGATTTCCGTAAGCGTTGAATTTAAGTATGAAAGTATTTACAAGTATTCTTTCTGGCCTTATTAGTTTCACTGGGTCGGGGGAACAATAACTATTCAATTGATTGCACAGCAAGTGTGGTATTGATTTGACACCATTACATGAAGTATCACACGGAACGACTTGGTTTTTAGTTCTGCAGTGAAGTCAGTTTCATCAGTGTTATTTGCTGCTATTATAGTGTTTCCTACTTGGTGTGCCTTTTGTTGGAAGATGGATGGGAAGAGAATTCTCTAAGTCATACTAGATCAGTGTCTAACAAACTTTACCCCAGTGATTTCTCTAAAAATAGATTGTGAAAAGCCGCTTTGGAGACTTAATAATAATAATAAAAATAATAATAATAATAATAATAATATTGCCTAAACGCCCCCAGACCCCTCTAGTAGAGTTTATATCTATCCATGTCCCATATACAGTAGATAGATATAGATAATCTAGATTGATAAGAGAAGGATGTATCCCTTTAACACACAAACACATTTCTGCACCTCTCGCATTTAATGAGGTGGGGAATGTTAGTATACCTTTAAATCCAGACAGGCAGGTCTTCAATGGTAATAATATCAGCAAAGTTCGCTGCTCTTCAAGCATTATGGCCTCTCAGTGCGCTAAGCACCGTGGACTGCAACCTCCATGTGGGATTATGACGGGCGCCCCTCCTCACGTGCACACGCCTACGTGCACGCAACATGGTGCACGAGCACACGTGCACACACGAGCTTAGCGCCACAACAAGCAAAAGCAGGGCTCCCGACCTTTCTAAAATTACCCCGGCGACTATTCCGGTGCTCGTCAGCCCTCGAAGGGGGGCACTTCTCCAAATAGACGAGCGTGGGCATCTGGAGGGGAGCCAAGCGAGGAAAAACTGAAGTGGCATGTGTGGGGCTCACACCCCCACCCCACTCCCCCCTCCGAAACACACCCAGCGGGGGGACTCAGATGCCAGGGGCAAGGATCCGATAAGCTGCTCCTCCTCAACAGAGAGACTCGCTGGAAAACTGCTAAATGGGAGTTTTTTTTTTAAACCGTCACACTTCCTGCTGTTTACGGGGGAGGTTTTAAAGGTGAAGTCAGCGATTGCTAAGTGAATGCACATTACTTCTGTCATATTCAGCTCTGTAAATGGGAAAACAAAACAAAAGTGGTGCAGGCCGTACCTCATGAAAATATCCCAGCCTTCGCAATGTGTGTCCAGCATGTGGGGGGCGGAGCTTCTGAGGCATTGAGGAGAGAGGTGTTTTTGTTTTGATCGAGTTCACATATCAACAAGCCTTCTCTAGAAAGACGTGCGACATTTAAAGATACAGTAAGTAAAATGCAAGTGTGTTCAATATGTTGCAATCTGACAACACATCTCTAGGAATTACTGGATCGTTTTAATGTTTAATTAAATATGCATACATTTCAACTGTGTACAAAATTGTGTAGGCATGTTGTACTGTACAATGTTTGTGTATTAAATATATACTCAGTAACATTTCCAATCAGTCTAGCCTGTATGTGGTTCTGTGGGTGTAAAGATATGTGTGTATTAGAGGTACACTAAGTCATATTTTCCTTTCAGTTTAGCCCAGTGGTCCTCAAACCTGGTCCTTTGATCTACTGTCCTGCATGTTTTATGTGTGGCCCTATATGTGTTTAAAACTAACTTTGTGTATTAAAGGCATGCTAAGTAATATTTCCCCTTCACTCAAGCCTATATGTGGCCGCGCGATGCCAGGAGACGGACAGTAAGCAGGGCAGGACACTGGCTGAATGTGTATCCAGCATTTACAAACCAAGTGGGAGATAGATGCTAACAGTCAGGAGCATGTTTTAGCATCATGGCAGCTGCCACTGACCCCTCTGCGACCTCTCGACTTTCACTGATAAAACCCCAGAAGCACTGCAAGAACCTCTGCACATGCCCAGAGGGGATTAATAACCATCTGAAAAGAAAACACACACACACACACATTCAATGTCTTGATATCGGTACTTCTCATGTCATGCAGACATGAGCTCAAACATCCACAAGTATTACATTTATTCCCACATATCGCTGGGATGCTGGGAACGTCTTTTATTGCCACGTCTAAGTGACAGGAAGGAAAAGGAGAAATTACCAGCCTTCTTGTAACAGGACATCACAGCCCGGTTGAATGATATTGATTGTTCTCCATGGGGACGCGTACGCCAGCCCTCAGACAGCTTCTATATGAAGGGTAGAAAAGACACACAAAACCCACATTAACTGTTATCTTAATTGTTCGACTCTGTGAAGCAAGAGCTGTCTTGAAGACGAACAAGGACGTCAAGGTGGGATACAAAAAGCAGAGACGAATCCCTTGAGAAGGAAAACGGGAAAGAAAACGAAGCTGGATCGAAATAAGGGATGAAAAAACAACAACAAAAAACCAGGATTAGGACGATATAAAAATGTGCCTCTGCTGCAGAACTTGGTGAAACATTAAAAAAAATGATTTTGGAAATGGACAGATACATACATCAGCCCATTCCCCTCAACACATGCGTGTTGACCTTGTCCTCGCCTGTGAGAGCTACGTGACACTGTGTCTGGTTGGGTTAACGCCAGCCGGCAGGGCCACAGTCACGTCTTAAGGCTGGGCCCTGTGCGATCACACCCTGGGACACATTCATATTCATAATCCAATTAGTTTGGAGTGGGAGATAAGAGTCTCTTTTTTTTCTTTCTTTCCTGATACAAATATGACTTATGCTGTTTGGGGGATTAATTCACAGACAAACTGGCCTACAAGTAGATGAGCTACAGAAAGACTGGTTGGAAACCATACTCAAGCATGACTAAGCTGTTTTTACAGTACACCCTCAATAGAACACACACACGCACACACACACACACACACACACACACACACACACACAGAGCACACTGCTTAATGAGCATTCATGAGTGATGTGTCCTTGACTCTGCCCCCTGTCCGTTGCCCTCGGCGATGGGTGCATCCACCCTCCCGACCACTGGACTACTTAGCTGATACAGTACAGTAGCTTGAAGACTATCACACAGATAGCCTGCACAGCAGAGGAAAGCTACAGCCAATAAACAAACTAAAGCAAGTGTTTTGCAAACAGACAGAAGATACGGTTGTGTATTCAAGATATAAAGGGACAGGCAGACAGACAGACAGTGGGAGATATATACTGGTCAAATCATGGTAATAAAGTATTTGGACAATCTGGCAGAACTAGAAAGTGACAGCTATTCAGACAGGTGGGATGAAAAACATCGTTCAAACCGACTGACAGGCAACACAAAAGGCCAGGCGGACAGACTCACTGACAAACAAAAACAGATCAACAAAACGACACACTACAGTAATGCAGACATACAGAGGCAGGCAGGCAGACAGACACATATACCGTTGTTCTCTTAACAGGATAATAAAGTATTCGGACAGTCTCACAGAAATAGAAATTGACAGCTATTCGATGAAAAGAAAAGTGCGCAAATGCTGACAGCAAGACAAAAGCTCACGCAGACACAAAGACAGGCGTGCAATTCGGCAGGAAAGCGCGTCTCTGCAATAGTTTAACACTAAAACTATTGTCGACATAGAATAATAATAATAATAATAATAATAATAGTAATAATAGGCTATAATGGTAATAAATAGCGCCAGTGACATTTCGCCGAGCCTCTGTATCTGCAGATAGATAGACAGACAGATGTAAAACATGTCAGTCAGTGGTGCATTGTTTAAATCGGTCAGTCCTTAATTTCCAGGAGCACTGCAGATGGGCGAGCTAACCGGCTCCGGGCTGCGGGACGTAAGCCAACGACCTGCTGAAAGCGCGCTCTTAAACATCTACACCGGAAAGGAGGGCAGAACAAGATCGACGCGAAAGCCTTTCTTACAATTGGAAGACAAAAGAAAAAAGAAAAACAAAACAGCAAAATATTACCAACCCCTCGTTTCTCCATCAATCGGTCCTTAAAACGCAGAATCCATATTTTCTACCTTGGCCAGTGTTTTTATTAAAACGTGACGCACACATGCGCATATAGGAGTCTTGACGCATCGTTTGTTGTATACTGTAGTCAACTGTTTTTTCCCCCTCTGCTGTCGGTGACTTGGGCATGCCTGTAGCAGAACCGTTCCTCCGCATTCAACAGTGTTTCTTGAGCCAAGCAGAAAGTCACAGGCGACGCTTACGAGAGAAAGTAGTATTAATAATGTGGATATTTTCTCCAAAAGGCTGCATGTTTGGACAGGCAGTGTGATATTTAATCACCTCTACGGTTCCGTGGATGATAAGGACTTCCTCACTTTTAAGATGGAAGTGTGATATCTTTTTTTATGCGGTCGAAAGGAAAACGCGAACGGAGGCGAGTCGATTGGAATACATCTTTTTTTTGTGGTTCTTCTAGCGCTAGTGGAGAAAACAGTCATGCTGTAAAAGTGTGGACATTTATAACGCTCGCTGTGATTGTGGATTGATTTTTTTTTCACCCCCTCGTCTCAGCATTCCCTTAGTCAGTGAGTCGACGGCTTTTTGCCATTGCAGCTCGGCAGAGGGTGTTATATCTGAGAGAGAGAGGATGGATCGTGGGTCTGGCTGCTGCCTTTGTGAGTCCGAGCCACTAAAGCGACGCGGTGGAGACGCGCAGGACGGCGGTGCGTGTGAGGAATGCGGGGTT
>JAODUG010000012.1:1775713-1787973 GCA_027564795.1 Aphredoderus sayanus
TATACGACCGGAGCTAAGGATATCGTTCACTGACAGATTGACTGAAATGTTTCGGGTGCGAAATACACAAGAGGGGTAACCCTAGGCAACCAAAGCCTGGAACGTAAACTAGCACTCAATATTCAGCTGCAAAGCGGTGATGTCCGGGTTACTGTTAGTGATGTCAAAAGGTCTGCAGCTACATATAGCCTACTGCAGTGTCGCTATTGGTTACCATTTTAACCCCCCCTGCTGTCCTTCGGGTCAAACTGACCCTACACAGTACCTCTTTGTGGCAGATGGCAGGAGCCAATTCTAATTCTACAGCTTACACAGACTTATGGTGTGCACTGATGGCACATCACGAGGACAACTGGAGGGTTAAAAGGCACAAAAAAACAAATAAATATATAAATAAATGAATAAATCCACACAGCACTGACACTAAAGAGAACTACACATTCAGACACAATCAGGTGGCGCCATCTGCTGGCAAAACAAGATGCTGTACGTTGCTGTACAAGGCGCTGTACGGAGCTAAGCCTATAAATAGGTGAAGCTGACTGTCTCTATTGTTTCCATAGCAGTAATACAGTTTACATGTCCAATTTGATCCAACTTTTCTACCTGTGTCTAAACGCACACACTCTCTCTCCATCTCCAGCCTGGTGAACACCACAATGTGACAAGGCAGAACCAGAGCTGTGCCAAAGCTGCCAGATCATGCCAGTAAGCCAATCCTACAAACAAACATAGTAACTTATTAAAATGTTCCTGCTGTTGGGTTTAATTTTAGATCTTCATCTCCAGCCAACCATTCTGCCAATGGGGAGTTGACGTCTTGTTTTCGGTACAAACAAATTCACTCGCAAACACTCAACATAGCCCATCACAAAGTACTGGAGTCACATGACAATGAGGCATAAACAATACAACCTCAAATCTCCCAGCCAGAATATTCAGACGCTATTACGTAAACATGTTTTTCAAGACCAAATTACTTATTCAGATGGACGCTAAACTGCTGTTAGAGCACTTGAAATAATTGCAGGGATTTTCAACTATTTGACCGCAGTGTCTCGCATACTGTATTTACCAAAGTGCCATTATGAAAATGTAGAAGAGTTTATGAAAATATAAGCAACCACATGCAGCCCAATAAGTGCTGTAACAGGATTTGGCATAGGGCAGACAGCATGCAGTAGTCAAACAGAGAAACAATCAACAGGGTTAGATTAATACAACACGGTTAGATTAATGCAACAGGGTTAGATTAATACAACAGGGTTAGATTAGAGCAACAGGGTTAGATTAATACAACAGGGTTAGATTAATACAACACGGTTAGATTAGAGCAACAGGGTTAGATTAGAGCAACAGGGTTAGATTAGAGCAACAGGGTTAGATTAATACAACAGGGTTAGATTAGGGCAACAGGCATAGATTAATACAACAGGGTTAGATTAATACAACAGGGTTAGATTAGAGCAACAGGGTTAGATTAGAGCAACAGGGTTAGATTAATACAACAGGGTTATATTAGAGCAACACAAATTGACTTACACAACAAACAAACAGTCCGACAGTAGCTCATTCTTGAGCACTGCCCAGCGCATAACAACTCAACTACAAGTTGACCATCACACATGCACACACATGTACACACGCACACACACACACACACATGCACGCACACACACACACTCACAGACATTGCATTGCATTTATGCACTTGGAAACATATGAAACAATACGTACATGCATAGACCACACATGCACATGCATGCATTGTCCCCACATGTACTGTACACATAAAGGTACATACTACAGGCTGTGACCTGAACACATATGTAGTGCTACAGTGCCAATACCGCTGTGTGGCATTACAGATGTTGAGTGTATCAGGAACATACCGAAAATAGAGCTGAGACCAAACAGCAGCAGCTTTTCGGGGGCCTGATACAGTAGCCTAGTGGTCAACCCCCAGTTGTAAGGGGCGTAGCTTGAAACCAAGCCATGAGCAAGATGTGCCTAAGCCCTACCTCCTTCCTCCTACTCACTGTAAGTCGCCTTGGGTAAAGCTAACTGCTAAATGACCCAACTAGTAATTGTTTACGGAGGCCATAAAGCAGAATGTACCTTCTAATAAAGCCTTTAAAGTTGAGTTACAATATGTTGGTCTCACTGTTATGAACACTTATTATTTAGGGTATTTACCTATAGTTTGCTTCAGTTCAGTTTCCTTAGAAGCTTTGCAGAACTGGAAACTGATTACCTCGATACATTACAGTCAGCTCACGTAATTACTTTGTGTTCACAGCAATTAAAAACAATAGGTAAAAAATGACTAGACGGGATGTTTCTAAGTACTATCAAACTGAAGTAATGAAGTCGGCTTACTTAATGGTACCGAAGTAATCAGTATACGCAACACACTTACTGGAAACACTGCGAGCACCGTGAGAGCTAGCAGCCAACGACAGAACTTCAGCCCTGGCTCACTGTTTATAGAAACACAACCGCAGGCGGAGGCACAGAACAGGGTATATGAGCCTGTGAAGGGGAGGGGTAGAAGTTAATGCCAGACACTCACCTCTACTGTATTACAACAAACGGTCATGCAAGGCAACAAATGCTTTTAGAAAGATTGCATTCATTGCCACTTGGTACTGGTATCACAATGACTCTGACTCTCTGGAGAGATCCAGTGTGTCATTACGTGTGTGTGTGTTTACTTGCGCGTGTGGGTGTGTCAGTGTGTGAGTACGTGTGTGTGTGTGTGCGTGCATGTGTGTGTGTGTGTGTGTGTGGACAGATTTGCCCTATTCCCACAGGAAGCAGCACTGTTAATGCGATTACCGAGCCGCAGACTTAAAGATAATTTAATGCATCTTCATGGGTAATTCTGGACAGGCAGCATGGATGCCCCATCCTCTTATTGTCATAGAGTCAGCGCACTAAAGAGGACACAGTGGTTGACTTATTACCGCACAATTCTGCCTAAGTGGGAAATCTCTTTGGCCATGGTGACCCACCATATGCAAGATGTAATTTGATTATCCTCTTCGGGATTTTCCTTAAGTGCTTCTAAATTTCCCTGTGTTCCGGAGATAGGCCAAGAAGAGGCCATCTTGGACTTCAGTTTGACTTGTGTTTTTAAGGAGGCGAATAAAACATGGATTGGTAAAATACACAAAGCTTACAGCAACACAAAAGCATTAGCAAACTTTTTTTTCAGCAAATATGGATTACGCCTAATCCGACTGTATTTGTGCTTGTTCACTGGAGATCAGTGTGTTACATTCTTGTTATGATCAAGCATGTGTTTAATCCTTGCCTTAAGGTTAACCTTTGTGTGGGAAGCTAACAGAGATGTGTGCTGACTGAAGTGTATGTGCTATCCGTGACATTGAAGTGACATTGAAGGGAAGCGGTTATAATATTCATCCAGGCCTTTTTTTATTTTGTGTTGTTTGAAAACGTTCCTTCAGGTAAACAGAAACTGTATAATCAAATGTATCTTCTGAACAATAGTTAACATTATTATTTAAAAATTTTACAAATAGACCAATTGTTTTAAGACAAAATTGAAAAATGCACCTATACCAAGGAGAAAGATTCAGGCAGCCCTGTCCAAATATACAGCAGAATAAATACATAAAAGGCAATTAAGCCTAGTTATGTCCTGCATCAGTGATCTATCAAAATGTGATTCATATAATGACACTAAGATGTTGTTGCTGTTTATTAAAATCAAATTACTTACTGTATACCCCAAAATGCCGGCATATAACACGAACAACGCCAGCAGTGTTTATTCATTATTGTGCTGCCCTCTACGGGTCTTTTTCAGTCCGTTCGCCACCTCCACCCCCCCCCGCCCCCCCCCCCCCCAAAACACCTCCTCACCATCGCCAATACCCCTCAACGAGCGCGTTCGTTAGACCGCTTTTCGTTTTTTCGCCGGTGACAGCGCGTGATGGGGACGCGTGCGTTTTTACGCGTGATTTCAGCCCTCGTGCAGTGGTGATCGTGTCGTAATATTTCCGCAGCCGGGGAGAATGTGCTGTTTTGCGCCAAAAGGAGATCAAGTTACACTAGTTGAAACGTCATTGGGAACGCTTAAAGATTGCATATTGACGTTTTCACGACCGGGGAGACAAACGCGTTTTCGGATGCGTATGGTTGCGGACATAAAGGAGGAATAACATCCAGTAGTCATCGCCTGTCGATTTGGACAGTCGGCGCATGAAAAACACGGACCTTGACCAGATCTATACATAACCCAGTCCGAGCCGAACCACTGGCGGCAGTGCACACGGGCATCCGCGCTGCTCGCGACCGCCTCTCCGACGCGCACGGATGAAAGTCACAGTTAAAATGCTTGTAGCACGTCGAGACGTGGGATTACCGATTCTTAATTCCTTTCCGATGGGTGAACTTTGTTTTTTATGATTTTTACGTCGCCCTTTCCGACATGAGAGAGCTGTTTTCTGGCGCTGCCGGGAGAAAACAGGAGCCCTCTTTGTCACGTTACTGGTGCTCTCCAGCGCCTGGTCTATGGAGCTGAGCGCCGGGGAGACTTGACTCTCGGGATATTTTACAGCAGACGAAAAAGCGCGGACGGCGCAAATCACGAAATCCATGTTTTTCCCTGAGGATTTAATGAAGGAGAAGAGGCGCAGCCGTGATTTTCGGAATGCTGTGGCGTCTGCCGGGCTCCGTGCGGTAAGAGGACGTTGCATTTTCTTAATTTCTCGGACGAGAAATGTGTCTGTGGCTGGGCTCTGCGAGGCGTCTGTCTGGATTATCGGATCTGTCCGTGGTGCTGAATGCTTTATCGCTAGTTTCAATGCAGTATTGAAGTTGATCGGGGTGTTGGGCGTCTTTATGTGAGACGTCTACGCCTGTTAGAGGCATACAGTCTACATTGTCCATGCCAAAACATCTCGCCACAGTTTTATTCGTTTGAAAACCCCCTAATGCCTCGCCCGGAACATATCGAAGCTATGGCGTTGAAGTTATTAATAATTCGACCGATATGTATGTTGCGGTTGTGGTACAAATCAACTCAAATTAGATTTAGAATGAGGAAAAGTGCATGCCGGGTTATCTTTCCGTTATATTAGTAGGCTACAGGGAAACAGGTCGTCGTATTTTCAAATAGATTGGAAGATAGATTCTCTCTCTCTCTCTCTCTCTCTCTCTCTCTCTCTCTCTCTCTCTCTCTCTCTCTCTCTCTTTCACTCACTCCGCATAAGGACCATAAATGTGTGTGTGTGTGTGTGTGTGTGTGCGTGCACGTGTGTCGTGCATGTGCGGTGCTTGCCAATGGGTTTAAGTGTGCGTTCGCGCACGCGCTTATAGCGGGAGGTGCGCGCACACACACACACACGAAACGAGTGAGAGAGAGAGAGAGAGAGAGAGAGAGAGAGAGAGAGATGGAGAGAGAGAGAGAGGGATCTATAACCCTCTCTACTGGATACCATATACACCACCTAATTATGGATTTTCATAGAGCCTATTCCCGATCATAATTCAAATTTTAAACAGCGATCGGGTGTCAGATCAGAGACACTTTACTTATTTGCCGTTCATCAACTCCCGTGGGGGGGGGGGGGGGCACGAGAACGGATCCGCGACCGTCGCCTCGTAGACTGATCACATCCACTTTTCCACATTTCTATCGCGGGCCAGATTTTGGATACACCTCGGAGCCTGTGTGTCTCTGGTTCGGCGAGGCTCAGTGTTTCCGGGGAAATACCGCTTCATGCGCGCCAGGCATTTGTGTCTAGTTGCCTACTTATGGTGCCGGTGGATCCACGACCCCGGGAGGAAGCGGACAGTTGTTCCTCCCTGTAAGACCGTCTGATAGTCGGGGTGAGTGGAATGTTGACTCGGCTCGTATCTCGGAGATCGTAATTTTACTTTGATTCTGGCGAGAGGTGAATGTGAGAACGGGCAAACTAAATAAAATGAAAATGAAAACCTCCTCTGTTGTGTTTAAGTCGTTTCCACGCTGCTGCTGCTGCTGTATGATGGAATATGCCTTGTGCGTGTGCCCGTGCGTGAGTCTGAACAAATTCAGCGGGGATTAAACTAGTAAACGACAAGCTCTCTCTCTAAACAGCGCGTGTACGAGCCCAGTACATTTACGATTTGATCTGTTTTGTTAAATCCGGGACGGACGCGAAGTCGGGACGAGCTATCAGAAATGCGCAGTGGCCAAACGCTAAAGACAGCTTCACCTGGGCAGTCGTATTAATATCACGCCGTTATGAAGGTAGACTTGGTGTTCATGAAATAATGACAAGCGTCGCCTAGTCTGTAGGGACCGCCGCCTGCATCTCTGCACAGCGAGCAGCAGCCAACAACCGCGGCCTTACTTCGCGTTCTCGGGCGCTTAACGCTCGCCTCGTCAGCTGATCGATATATCACGCGCCCCTCGCGCGTCTACTATGCTATTGTTTGTGTGGCACGTGCATGTCGTTCACCTATGCATTGCATTGTGTATAAACCCCCCCCCTTCCCCCTCCCCTCTCCTTTTTCTTTCTTCTCCCCCCCATGTAGATGACAGCACACACTGGTACCGCACTTGAGTGAGCCGCCCCCCCCCCCCCTCCACCCTCCCCCCACCCCCCACCTCCCACCTCCCCTCTCCTCCTCCCACCCGACTCCCACTGGAAGAAAAAAAAAAATGCATATCTGGAGCCCGAAAATCATCCTCCTGATTGCATCATCGCTGGGGCTGGTGGAGGCCCACGACGGCTATGGCGAGGTGTGCCGGGGCCTGTGCACGTGCGAGGAGAAGGAGGGCCTGCTCACCGTCAGCTGCGAGAACCGGGGCATCGTGCGGCTGTCGGAGGTCAGCCCCGCCCACTCCCCGGCCTACCACCTGCTGCTGACGGGGAACCTCCTGCGGCGGCTGGCCACCGACGACTTCCTGGAGTACACGGGCGTCACCATCCTGCACCTGGGCAACAACGACATCGCCGAGGTGGAGCCGGGCGCCTTTAATGGGCTGCGGGGGCTGCGGCGGCTGCACCTGAACAACAACAAGATCGACGCGCTGCGCGACGACACCTTCGCCGGCCTGGAGAGCCTGGAGTACCTGCAGATCGACTACAACTACATCGCCAGCGTGGAGGCGGCCGCGCTCAGCCGGCTGCACCAGCTGACCGTGATGATCCTCAACGACAACCTGCTGTCCGCGCTGCCCGCCAACGTCTTCCGCGGTGTCCCGCTCACGCACCTGGACCTGCGGGGCAACCGGCTGAAGGCCTTCCCCTACGTGGGCCTGCTGGAGCACATGGATAAGGTGGTGGAGCTGCAGCTGGAGGAGAACCCCTGGAACTGCTCGTGCGAGCTAATCGCCCTCAAGGCCTGGCTGGAGAGCATCTCCTACACGGCGCTGGTGGGCGAGGTGGTCTGCGAGACCCCCTTCCGGCTGCACGGGCGTGACCTGGACGAGGTGTCCAAGCAGGAGCTCTGCCCCCGGAGGCCACCGGAGGAGGTGGCGGCGGCGGGGAGACCTCCGGCGCCCCCTCTCAGCACCAACGGGTATTACCAGACCACGCCCGCGCCCGCCACCGCCTCCGCCGCCACGTCCTCGGCCGTGCTGCGCTCCTCGTCGCGGCCCACCAAGGGCACCAGGCAGTTCAACAAGACCAGGTCGAAGCCCACCTCGCGCATCCCCGGCGGCGGGAACCCGTACAACTACGGGCCCATCATCGCGTTCCAGACCAAATCCCCCGTGCCTTTGGACTGTCCCGTGGCCTGCACCTGCAACCTGCAGATCTCAGACCTGGGGCTCAACGTCAACTGCCAAGAGAGGAAGATCGAGAGCATCTCCGATCTGAAACCCAAGCCATACAATCCGAAAAAAATGTACCTGACCGGAAACTACATCTCCGCCGTACGCCGATCGGATTTCGTCGACGCCACCGGACTGGATTTGCTGCACCTCGGAAACAACCGGATAATCATCGTCCACGACCGTGCGTTTGGGGATTTAAGCAACCTGCGGCGGCTGTATCTGAACGGCAATCTGATGTACAAGCTGTCGGCCGAGATGTTCTTCGGCCTGCAGAACCTGCAGTACCTTTACTTAGAGTACAACAAGATCAAGGAGGTGGAGGCGGGAACGTTCCGCTACCTCCCCAACCTGCAGCTGCTGTTCCTCAACAACAACCTCCTGAAGACCTTGCCGGAGGGCGTCTTCGCCAGCCTCTCCCTGCTGAGGCTGAATCTCCGCAGCAACCACTTCCAGAGCCTGCCGGCCAGCGGCGTCCTGGACCAGCTGCGGCAGCTGGTGCAGATCGACCTGTTCGAGAACCCGTGGGACTGTACGTGCAACCTGGCGGCCGCCAAGCTGTGGCTGGAGGAACGCACGCCGGGCACCGTGGTGAACGAGGTGGTCTGCCAGACCCCCCGGCGGCACGCCGGCGTCGACCTGCGCTCCATCCCGTCCGAGCAGCTGTGCACGGACCTCCTCGACCCCCCTGCGGCGGCGGCGGCGGCCGGGGCGGGGGGGGCCACCACGGTGCCCCCTACTGGCCAGGAGGCGGCGGCGGAGGCGCGGCCGGCGACCACGGCGACTCCGGCGCGGTTCAACACGGCGGGCGGCGGCGGCGGCGGCAGCGTGCCCCTCTCGGTGCTCATCCTCAGCCTGCTGCTCGTCTTCATCCTGTCCGTGTTCGTGGCGGCGGGGCTCTTCGTGGTGGTGGTGAAGCGGCGCAGGAAGTCGCAGAGCGACCGCACCAGCACCAACAACTCGGACGTCAGCTCCTTCAACCTGCAGTACAGCCTGTACAGCAACCGCTCGGGGCCCAAGGCCAAGGCCCCGGCCGGCCACGTGTACGAGTACATCCCCCACCCCATGGGCCACATGTGCAAGAACCCCATCTACCGCTCGCGGGAGGGCAACAGCGTGGAGGACTACCGCGACCTGCACGAGCTCAAGGTGGCGTACGGTCACCGCGGCGACGCTGACGAGGAGCGGGACGCGGCGGTGGCCGTGGCGGCCGGCGGCGGCGGGGTGATGCGTAGCCCCAGCTACAGCGTCAGCACCATCGAGCCGCGAGAGAACCCCTCCCCCATCCAGGACGCCGACCACTTCTTCCGGGGCATCCTGGAGCCTGATAAGCAATCCCCCCGCCAGCCCCCTGCCTCCGTGGTCCCGCCGGGCGCCAGCTTAGAGTACAAGTACACCGGGCCCGTGTCGTACACCTACAACCCCAACTTTGACGTCCGCCGCCAGTTCTTGCACCCGGAGCGGATCAGAGAGACCATGCTGTACGGCACCACGCCCAGTACTGTTTACGTGGAGCCCAACAGAAACGAGTATTTGGAGCTAAAGGCTAAACTGCAGTCCGAGCCCGATTACCTCGAGGTCCTCGAGAAACAAACCACCTTCAGTCAGTTCTGAGGGATCAGGCACGGTAACGTACACCAAGACATTTGTTTTGGTTTTGTTTGTTTTTTGGGGGGTTTTTTCCCTCTCCTCCCCCCGCCCCTTATCCATCCTTGGAAAAAACACTGGCTTGGAGCTTAGGGTGCCTTGGCACAACACAAACAAGCTACACAGAAGCAGTTAAAAAATATATGGGGTGTGCCGAACAATGTTATTCTTATTTCTGAAACGCGACATTACAGGAACGGATACAACTTTGTGAAACAAACACAGATGAACAAACATGCTCTTAACTGATCACAGCTGATGATGCAAAATCTATTTTTATACGGTAAAGATCGAATCACAAGCAAAATGTAAGTGTACAGGTAAATCTCTCAACTCCATTTTCAGGAAATATAACCATGCATACGGTATATTGTGAATCAGAAAACAGAAAATGTTTATAACGTCACTCCTGGACAATGTACAGCAGTCATCAAAACTGTGTAGGACTATTTTCTGCTGCGGTCTGTAAGTACGTATTTATTGATATAATCTGCCATGTCTTTTCAAAACCTTTGATTCTACATCAATATTACATGTGACATCACAATCCATCCTCTGAGAAAGCTTATGTTTGTAGTTTAATTTACTGTAGCTCTGCATTGTAAAAGTGGCTTTTTTTGAAAGTGGCACACCCCCCAATGTTCAAAATAGACTGCACCATTTGAAGAAGAAGAAGAAGAATTAAAACAAGTCTCTTTGTATGCTTTCTGCACTTTTTGGGAAATAGAAGGCAAGCTAGTCTTCAAAAGCTCTCTAAATGAGATTACTATATTAAAAATGAATATGGGTATTCATTCTTAATATGTAGAATTGATATGTTATAAAAAAAATTCATAAATGATATTTGAAGTAATAATTATGTTGTGTAATACTATTTTAATCAATGTAACACCTATTTTTATACAAGCATTCGCAAATTCTCTATTCCCTACAGATTTTGTTTTTGATTGCTTCGCACCTATTGCACTATATTGACCAAACTATGTTAATGTCATCAAATAAACAAGATGTCAGGTCCACATAATGTGCTAATGAGGCCACAGGCTTTTGTCGGTGGTGTGGATGGTGGCCATCTTGGATTGCAGTGAAGCAACGTTCAGACAGCAATGGAGAATCATTTTCTATTTTTTATTTAACATCACCCAAACCACTGGGCTTGGAAAGCTCGAGAAACACACTCCTTGTGAAATTGAATGACGGCTAGTGAGAGATTGATTGGATCACAGTTTGCTGTAGACTCCCTTAAAGGCAGATAAAGAAACAATCCACGATTCACTCAAATGTGCTGCCAGTCTTTCAGTTGCAATTACAATCAATGTGTTTCAATCTGTGCATTATCTGAGTCTGGCCCTCTGCACGTACAGCAGAAAGCAGCATCAGCAAAAATATCAGAGTAATGTATTTGAACTATATCAGTACTTTATATCTACTTTATATATTAACATAACTGGTGTCGATTTGAAATAGGCGTCTGGACACGAACAGATCGTGTCTCCACACACACACACACACTAAAGTACTCGGGGCTTTGAGGGTGTTGTGACTTTGAGAAGTTGTGATTCATATGACCCACTTAATTTCTGATATGCAAAGTAGGTCTATGAAAAATGCAAAGGAACCACCATGCAGCTTTCTTCTCCGTGCAGCTTCTTCACTGTTGCCTCATCGGCAGGATGCAAAAAAACAAACCTCACCGTGCTTCAGCTCTGAGGTCTTAATTTGTTGCTTAAATATGAATACGGTTTCCTCCTGCAATATTAGTGTTTATTGATCTTTTTCCATTTGTTGGACGTTTTTTTTTTTTATTTCCTTGAGGACTAAATCTTTATAGGGTATCTTAGAATGACATTCATTTGCCTTCACTCACTCAAATCCATCTTCATTTCAGAGGCACACGATAAGGGTCATACATTACATTACACATACATACACAGAAGCCCTACACTGTAGATTTGTGTCAACATTTTGTTGAGTGGAGTTGAGCAGATCTGGATTGCGCATCGTAGCATGTGTGTGTTTGTGTCTCATGCGTGTGTCACGCGTGTCATGGAAACCCTGATTCATATATCTTTGGCTAGCGTGTGCAGTCAGCCAGCCAGCAATGGACAGAGGCTGCAGTATGTGGCTGCCCAGAGCTGGACACTCACGCACACAAGTGTTTGTACCTATATTAATCTGGAAAAGGCTTTTCTTAGAGTGGGTGATGGATGGGGGGGGGGACCTCAGTATGAATGTGTAATTCTCTCTCGGCAGCGTAACCATAGCAAAACATTTAGAAAAGGGTCCCAGATGGCACCCTGGCTGTTTCTCATTTTACCGGAATATTTAATTTTATTATTCGGCGTGATTTGGCCGTGAAAAGTTTTCCGTGCTCGCAAGGAGAGGGAAGCTGAGGGGCCCGGACGGAATTACATAATCACTGAATCACGCACACCAAATGGGCTTGCAACTGCCTGTTGCACACGCATGTGTGCACGTGTGCGTGTGCGTGCACACAGGCACATGCGTGGCCACCTCAGCTTCAGGCCCTCACGCGGGACGCTTAATCATTGCTAAACTATGACCCAGTTTTAGTGTCCCCAACTAATGCATGAACATATTAGCCCATCTGCAGAAGCCAGAGCGTATGTAGCACACACAGAGAGAGAGAGAGAGAGAGAGAGAGAGAGAGAGAGAGAGAGAGAGGGGGGAGATACAGAGAGAGAGACACAGAGACAGAGAGAAACACACAGAGAGAGACACAGAGACAGAGAGAGACACAGAGAGAGACACAGAGAGAGAGACAGAGAGACACAGAGACAGAGAGAGACACAGAGAGAGA
>JAODUG010000012.1:1875019-1887951 GCA_027564795.1 Aphredoderus sayanus
CCTGCAAAGCATCGTCCGCAAGAGCGACCGGGACCACGTGCCCATAGTCAACCTGAAGGTGACTAGGAAACGACCCCAGTCCTGGTCCTGGTCCTGGTCCTGGCCCTGGCCCTGGCCCTGGCCCTGGCCCTGGCCCTGGCCCTGGCCCTGGCCCTGGCCCTGGCCCTGGCCCTGGTCCCCCACTGCCCTGCATGGTGTAGATGTCTCCCTGCTCCAGCACACCTGACTCACATGAAGGGGTCGTTATCAGGCTTCAGTGGAGATTGATAACGAGCCATTGATGTGAGTCAGGTGTGTTGGAGCAGGGAGACATCTACAACATGCAGGGCAGTGTCTCCCCAGGACCATGGCTTGAGATATAGAAATGCTTTAAAAAATATATAGATAGGATGTATAGATTATTTTATATGTAATAACATGAATGTATTTAGATTTTGTTTAGAAGTGTTTGTCGCCGACCAAAAGGAGCAAAGGTGAACAAACTTAAAGTGTGTTAGGTATTTGTGAAATGTATCAGAGATGGAACAAGCATTTAAAAGTAAAGGTAGAGGGACAGTTGTAAAGGTAGAGGGACAGTTGGTTGGAGACAGCACACTTGAGGGTTTTGACAGGAAGAAGAAGAGGGATACTGGTCTCTAGTTCTGGGGGGGCGATGCTTCAAGGGCTGGTTTCTTGAGCAGCGGTCTAACTCTAGCTGTTTTAAACGTGGCTGGGACCAGACCTACAGTTGATTAGTGAGGTGAGGAATGGTAGGAGGTCACGCGAGATCTCTTGGAGACGTGGGGATAGGGTCCAGGGGACAGGTGGTAGCCCGGTTGGATACTATAAGGGTCTGGACTTCTTCCGTGTAGAGGGAGTGGAAGGCATTTAGGTTGCAGGCTAGAGTGTACTCTAGCTCTGAATAGCCGTCTGTCCCTGCTGCCTCTGTGTTCAGGACGAGGTGCTGTTCGACAGCTGGGACTCGGTCTTCAGCGAGGGCCGGATGAAGCATGGCGTGTCCCTCTACTCCTTCGACGGCAGGGATGTCCTCAGCGACGACGCATGGTGAGTCCACGGGTAACCTGGCAACCAGCAGCGGTACTGAGTAGGGCCGTGAGCTGGATTACTTGATGTGGACGTTTACTGTATTGTTAGGTTTAGAGACATTTGTATTTGTTTTTTTAACCATGGCGTTAATATATTTATGTGTATTATAATGGACTATGATTTCGGATTTGGCCCTGGGGTGACATCATTTCCGGATTATTACCATTTGTCACAGAGCTATCATCCTGATAGCCAGACAGCCAATCAAATTATGCCATGGTTTAAAAAAAAAACATGCCCCTCCCCATCCCTCCGCAGGCCCTCGAAGATGCTGTGGCACGGTTCGACCAGCAGGGGGCACCGGCAGACGGACGCCTTTTGCGAGGCGTGGCGCGTGGACGACATGGCGCTGACCGGCATGGCGTCGCCGCTGTGGAGCGGAGGCCAGCTGCTGGAGCAGACGTCCAGCAGATGTGACGCCTCTTACGCCGTGCTCTGCATCGAGAACAGCTACACGGGCCAGGCCAGGAGATAGGCACCCGCACACACAGTGTAGATATATATACACATGTACACACAATATAGATACACACGCAGTATACAGTAGATAATACTGTACATGCACACACACACACACTCAATATAGACCTACTGTACGTAGACACACACGTGAACGTATGCGAAAGAGATAAGCGACATACTTGACTACACTCTTCTGCATGAGGAATTTGTCAGTAGGTATTGCCAGTCAGATCTCTCTTTGCATTTTCAAGACATTAGCCAGTATTTCAAGTCAGATCAGTTGAACCTAAATGGCTTATAATGTGACTGAATGAAATTAACTACTGTACTACTGTTCAATTCCAAATGTGGAATTGTCAGAAAGCCTTTGTAGGTACTTAGCTGAACAAAGGGGTATTTTGATTTCGTCATGATAATTCAGTCGAACTCACACAGCACCCATACACACAGACACACACACACTACAGTAACTACACACCCATCCACGCATATTACTATGTGTAATATTTATGCGTGTGTATGTGTTGCTTTGTAAATACATTCTCAGTAGACATTCCTACATGGTGCTATACACTGAGAATACCTTTAGCCCAATGTTTTTAGTGATTACAGTATGTCTTAAGTGTCCTTCTCATCCAGTGTCCTCCACAACATGCATACTTTCCACTACAAAGAAATGCAAGTGTTAAAACACCATCACAATCAGCTGTACAAACAACTGGACCCTGACTGAGTTCTATGAAACTAGAATCGAGCATTACAGAAGAAAAGGGAAAATATGGCTGACCTCTTGGCATACATGTTTATTTCTTTAACTGATTAAACAGCTGACCAAAACGTCAGTACATTATTGACATAAAATACAAATGTCCAACATAAACTAACAGTAACATCTGTATCAAATCTGTTATTATTCAGAATTTTTCTTCGGTATCTTACCCACACCGATTGTGTTTTGGAATCAAAACTGGATGTTGTATGCGTCACAAAATGTGGCATAATCATTCTAGCAGGTTTTGACTAAAAGCTTTTATTATGGCATGTGGCTACAATTTAGAGCCTCTGAGTATTATGTTATATAAAAATGTTGTGAGCATTTTATTTTGTACACTGTTGTAATCTGTAACCCATAGCACTTGAATAACAAACACAAGTAATTCAAGAGGAGATATTTTTAAATCACACTTTTAATAATAACAAAGAATATTTATTTTTGTGTAACCTTTTGCAGTGTTTTCACAGAGAACCAAAATATCATTAGCTTGTAATTTGTATTTCTTGCAACCCTGAAAATAATTCTAATTTCCAGGGTGTACAGTATACATAAATAATGAATACCGAAATAGCTTGTACAGATAGAGAAATCATGCATAAACATTAAAGTATAATTTATCATCAAGATTTTAGAAAATCCTAAACATAATAATACTACAATAATTGATACATTCTTAACAAAATTGAGTTAACTTTACACTAAGGATGCACCAATTGTGTGCTGATACAAAAGTGCTCAACTTTGTAGTTCCTTGAATGGCCACTTGAGGCTGGTTCCAAAAGAGAACCAATCCCCATAGACCCACATGTAAAAATGTTCACCGTGACAGTGATTTATTTGTATAGTCTATATGGCCCATAAGATATCCTGCCTCTGTATTGGTGCATCCCTACTGTTAACTCAATCAAACCTTTGTCAATTTTAAACACGTCCCTCAATTGGGACATGTTAACACTGCTCTGTAAATACTACAGTTAGGTTAAATTGCCCTTGAGCAAGGCACACAAACCAAAATTGCATCAGTGTTAAGCAGCAGGACACAAATAATACACAACCTAAAATGTAGACATTTATTTCCCCAGCAAAGCTGATACTTGTGAATATTACACAAAACGATGTGTTTGTGAATGGAAAAATAAAGTTTTACATCAAAGATATTCAGTGTTCATTGTACAGCATTCAGTTTCACAGTTTAAGATAATTGTAGGAATCATCACATAGACATCTGCAATTTTAAACATCAACTGTAAACTGTCAAAACAGAAGAAATGTATGTAAATGGACTTTACTATCTATGTTAACAGTTACTGTATGCAATTTGCATTCTAATGAAACACCTGGTTGAGTGCAATGAATATAGCAAAGTTGCAGAGGCAAATTCTTGGTTATGACTTTCCATTTGCAATCTTCAGTTGAACCTGACCATTGTTATTCATTTCCTCAGATGTTTAAAACTATTCCAATATGAGGCAAGCATAGTGGAGGCTTATTGTTGCAGGAGCTCCTATGTTTTTGTTTTTACTAAAAAGGTAGAACACTTTAATTTCTCATCTTAGTAGGCTATTTCTAATTGTAAAAAATATAAAATTTTAAACGTTATTAATTAAAAATGACACATTAGAAGTTAACTTGAATAAATGTATCATGACACTAATCAAATGTAAACAAAATATTGCTGTAAAAAGTGCAGCAGCATGGGTCCTACTTTTCCCCCCAAGTAATCCTGAAATCTAACATTCATTATTTTATACAAGTAATAAAACGTCAATTGTTATTGTACTAAAACGTATTACCTAACCTAAACTGTGAAACACTTGATACAGCTCAAGTGAATTTTACAAGCACTGCATTGATAAACAGTATTAAGTGCTTGAATCATCATAAAAATGTATATAAAGAGTTAATTTGAAGGTGAAATAGAAGTAGCTTTGCTAAAAAAGGATGTCCAAAAAATATGTACATATGCGTATTGATCACACAGCACTTGGGTACAATAAATCTAAAAAATCTCACGACATGGTGTACTTTTCTAACAATGCACAATTTAGATTATCGCAATATTATTTTATCTCGGAGATATTATTTGATCTTTGTTTCACTTCTACACCAACAATGCCTTCTTACATCTTATAGGCTCTACGCTTGTAATACAGCTATGGGACAGCTGCTGGATGTAAAACTCACAATACATACATTTATGTAATTTTCCTGAAAGTATCACATTGTAGAAACTATCAAGTGCAAATGGAATCCTTTTCATGGGCAGTACAGTACAGTATGCTGAATCATAATATTACAATAGCAAACAGGCATTTATGTATAAAGATTCAGACTATAGCGTGTGACCTAGTTCCAATATTTGTTACAATCTAAAAGCATAATGTAAGTGCTCCGTTGGGAAATAATCCATTTCCTCACTGAACCACCCCAATTCTCACTATTTTCCTCTATTCACCAAGTAATTTGTTGTGTAAATTATTAAATGTGTAGATACATTCAGATAGATACTCCTTTGTTACAGTATCGCAAAGGAAATTGTTATAACTGATGTTTACATTACAAACATATACACACATATTTAAAATGCCACTTTGTATTGTAAGTCTAGCAAAGTAATCACTTCCTTTTGTTTTGCCTCTCTTGTGCTTGCTTCTGGGGCAGATGCAGAGTAAAAAAAATAAAGAAAAAAGAAAAACATGGCCAAGATTCCTGTGTGGTCCCACACCCACAGAACAGGAAGACAGTCTTAAGAGGCACTTTCAATGGCTGTAATACTGTAGAAAACAGTAACACTTTACTTACTATATAAATGATGTGATGGTCAAAATGGTGGGGATTTGGCAGGGAAACATGTCCCTGTACTTCCTACGCCTTGGTGCTCCTGCCGTTGGAGAGAAGTTTTGTTTCAGAGGTCATTGCCATGGCACTAAGCTCAGTGGGTGTGGCTTGGTCACTAGCCCCACCCTCCCGTTGATTTCGGTAATGTTGGATGATGACAAACGTTGCGCCACTCAAGTAGAGCACAGTGAGCAGAGCGAAGTAGAAGAAGTAGACCAGAAACTGTCAAAATGTAGAAAACAATATTTAAAGTTATAAATAAGACTGCTAGCTACCAGGATTTGTTTTTCTTCATAAAACAGTTTTGTGCTTAATACAAAAACGTTTTATTCACCGTAGGATACATTATACCTGACAACAGTGCCATTGGTTATTTGAATGCATAATGCATCCTTCTCTTGGGGAAAGCCCCACCCTCCCATGGATTTCGGTAAGATCTGTGGCCTCACATTAGCACCAGCCCCATTTCACGTCACGGTCCTGGCGTCTCACCTGAGAGTGAACATCAAACGCCAGGCTCCTCTTGTCGACGACGATGAGAATGATAATGGTCTTCAGGACAGTCCCCAGGAAGGTGTTGATGCCAAACACCAGCGCGCACAATTCCTTCGTTAGTGACGACGCTATCTGGAAGCTGGTGGAAATACGAACACGTTACAACTGATGGATTAGCCTCTAGATTCTGTTTACAACATGTGTACGACAAGTCCACTATGAAATGAGTGATAATAGTAAACATGTTTAAATAGTGACAATTGTAGAAATGTTTAACATACACACTGTGAGGCTGGTTCAGCGACTCTGGAGGATTGTTTATTTGAACTCAACATCCAAACAAATAATCTCCCTTCGGTGCTTCAGTGTATCGTGATATATCGTGATACGTAATGTATCGTGACCATGTATCGTGATCCATGTACTGTGATACGTAATGTATCGTGATACGTATTGTATCGTGACCATGTATCGTGATCCATGTACTGTGATACGTAATGTACAGTGAGACATGTATCGTGATACGTATTGTATCGTGATACGTATCGTATCCGATGTATCGTGACACATAACGTACCGTGAGGTCCTTGCCAATACCCAAGCCTATGACTCACTGGAGCCCGCTGGTTCTCCTCCTGTGGCCCATACTCACATGGCAATAGGCACCAGGAACTGGTGCAGGCCCCGGAACAGGACGTAGCACACGTAGCACACCCAGATGTTGCCGGTGGAGCCCATGAGGAGCAGCAGGCCTGCCTGCAGGGCGGTGACCAGGCCGATCACCAGCTCCGACCACACCTTCCACCGGATCTTCACATAGGCTGCCAGGAAGGACGTCAGGGCGCCTGGCAACGGGGAGAAAGTAGGGGGGATGTACAATAAACACTGGTGCGACAGGTAGATCCTTGAATTTTGGTACAGGGAATGTCTCATATTTGTCTTTCTAAACTTACAGTAAGGCCTTTGGTTAACTAGTTCCGTTTTTAAAATGATTACTGTTCTTATTATTGGCTATTTATATATTTGTCAGTTGTTATTACTGTTCAAACAGATTAAATCCAAATGCTGCTGCTGCTAATACTACTACTGGTACAATGGTTTGACCGGATCTACCTTTGCATTCAATAGAATGTTAACACACAACAAGAATGTCTGTTATGCCTACTGATGTTTATTGTTGTTTCGGCCGGGTTCATATTTCAGTTACAAGTACTGTTTGTTTTTGAGACACGGACTGTGGAGGGTGAAGGAGAAAATGAAGGTTTCCCAAATGCGTCTGATAGCAGTCAACCATGCGAGCTACAGTGCGTGAGATGTGCACTGAGAACTAAGCATTTCTTTCAATATGTAGCTCTGTGAGGAGATGCCCTTCTACTATGTGTATGAATCAAGCAATGAGTGGAGGGAATTCGGGATGGTGGTTTAATGGCCGCATTCCTATCAAGGCTCATTGGTGAATGCTGAATACAACCATCTCACGTTGGTTGCGAAAGAGTAACGTAGATTAACTGCGTCTCCACGCAACAGACGACTGACCTTTGACCTGCGGGCATAGGCGGCAATATCGGCGTTCCACTCACCCAGGAGGGTGGAGGCGGCCTCCACGCCGCCGTTGTAGACGTGCTTGTTCTGCGTGGCGGGGTACACCGTGTTCCACAGGATGTGCACGTAGAACAGCACCAGGTAGTATCCCGCGGAGTTGACCACCCACCACAGGCACCACAGCCTCAGGGTGGGCCTGCGCACCACACTCCTCACCTCCAGCAGCATCTGCAGCAGCACCGACTCCCTCCAGGCGGCGCCGCAGAGGCCCCGGGGCGCCGCCGCCGCCACGGCCCTGGCGCCGCTGACTTCCTCCTCCTCTGCCGCCGCCGCCGCCTCCCCCGCGCGCCACGCCCGGTTGAAGAAGAGCGAGCGTCGCGGCCACGGCAGGCCCCCGGCCAGCGCCAGGGCGAAGCCGACGAAGCCCAGCGAGACGGCGTTGAGCGTGGCGTAGCTGATGTCGCCCAGCGACATGCACAGCTGGCCCAGCACCGAGCTGGCGAACACGCCCAGCAGCGTGGAGGAGCGCGAGTAGCCCGCCACGCGCTGGTACAGCGCCGGCGGCACCAGGGAGAAGACGTAGGAGGAGAAGGCCACCCGGCACGCCATGCTGACGCCGTAGAACACCTCCATCAGCTGCATGTCCAGCAGGCTGGCGCCTAGCAACATCAGCAGCCAGATGGCCACGTTGCTCATGCCCTGCAGCACCAGCACGGGCTTGTAGCGCACGTAGTCCGTCAGCAGGAACACAGGCACCTGCACCGCCATGTAGGAGTAGGACAGCACCGGGCTGATCTCATTGGTCACCTGGGGGAGGAGGGAGAGAGCTCATTGGTCACCTGGGGGAGGAGGGAGAGAGCTCATTGGTCAGCTGGGGGAGGAGGGAGAGAGCTCATTGGTCACCTGGGGGAGGAGGGAGAGAGCTTATTGGTCAGCTAAGCTCTCTCCCTAAAATCAGTTTTAGTTTTACAGCGAACATAACAAAATGTGAAATGCGTACTTGAACGCAACCAGCGTTGGTGTAGATACATATAAACACATCTGCGGGGGGGAAAAAGTTTAGAAGGCTCAGTTTGGTTTGGGTGTTACAGTGACTACGTACAATAGGCCTCTTAGTTAACAGTGACTACGCACAATAGGCCTCTTAGTTAACAGTACGGTACTGTATTAGTGCCTGCTTATTGTAGCACCTTAACCAAACAGACCCATCAATTCCTGTGCTAATTCCTAAGTGTGTTAAAGGGAAGAGTTTCTAATTGAAGCAGATACAATAATCTAACTGAGCCCTTGTAATAAAAGCGTGGCAAAGCAGAAACACACATGACATGTGATGTGGCTTGTTTTTGAGGAAGAAAAGACGTCTGACAATATTTCTACTAACAGGATACATAAAGGTGTGAATACATATGGTGGCCAGTTACAGTGTTGTTAGTCTCAGCCTCTTCTGTTCATTGACACTATGCCACATAACCAACTGATACATAGTGCTGACATGCTAACACGGGTCCAATCTGGGTGGGGTAGTAGATTTGAATTAGATTTCATTCATAGGACCCAGTTACAATGTTGTGCCGTAATCACAGGATAAAAATCACATGCTATAATGCTGAGACAACATTTAAATGCTGAAAGTTAAAATACTGATAAAAATGAGTATGACAGGCCACCAGACTGTTCCAAGACATTGCTATATCAGGTAATTTATCACACAAACAGGTGCCCATTTTAGTTATACATTCGTTTTCATCCAACCAAAAGACAAAGTAAACTCTCATTTATTTTAAACAAACTTGGTCATGTAAAAGGGAGAGTGATTTTTCACACACTCTACTGTAGCCACTAGACAAGTGGGTGTACAATCGCCTACAGTGTGCTGCTCATTACTAACTTACTAAGCTTATAGAGGTGCACTGGCCCACTCTTGTCGGAATGTGAACTTTGACCGCATTCTCCCTATGTATCTATGTATCTGCTGAGTAAGTAAAATAACAATGATGCAAGCCTTTGGGCTTTAAACTTGGCACACCAAGGACAAACTCAGAAATGCCAGTTAACTTGAGCTATAGGTTCCTGGCCACTGTTTCAATATATAGTTTGTAAAACAGACTCAACCATACATTACATTTGGGATACAATTCATAATTGTGCTGTAAGCCAGTAGTGGTTGTAAACATATTACAATTATCTATAATTTACTATCTAATTTACTAAAGCTATATCTGATATTTAAAGTGCCTTTATTTTAAAATGTATTCATTTATAATATTGTTTAATTACCTTTAAATCAAATTAATTAAAAAGTGAAATGCATACAGCCTACAGTACTACTGTAAGCTAGTGAGTACAGGCTTACTTCCGCAGGTATCTGCCCATCCAAGCCTTCACACAAACGGAAAGCTGCCACTGACCTGTTCCCTTGTGAAGTTCTTCTCAGGGCTTAGGAGGCATGGCGTAATGAAGGGCTCCCCGGGTTTTACGGAGGCCATAAACCCGAAGAAGCACAGGAAAGCCACGGACCACTTCCACGACCGGGACTCCTTAGCTTCCGCAGGGGAAGAGGGGGCTTCAGGGGCTTCAGGGGCCGTGGCGGCCATCTCCAGCTCTCCATCCCCGTGTAGCAGGTCTTCACAGGTAACCTCCTTCAGGTCTGATTCGCTCTCCTCGTCAGCTCCTTCCGCGGCTGTCGTAGTGTCACCCAGCACCATTGCGTAAAATCTTTATTGTGGACCGCTTTGTAACGCAAAGTGTACCAGTAATACTTTATTTTGAAGACCAAAATAAACCTACCACTCGAAATGTGTTTGCACGTAAATAAATTGTCACAAAAATTTGTTTTAGTTCACTACGTAGTGTGATTGTTTTGTTTGCCTTGTGCGCAACGTTGAGGTCCCATGTCTACCTGATAAGACGTTTGAGTTCATGATCCAAACACAGATACATTAAAAATAAATGTCACAAACTTCCATTTGGATGGACGTCGCAGCGTTGACCTTTGCCCCAATCCACACCGACAATGGTTGAACAAATGTAAGTCCAGCTGTCATTGTGAACCTGTTAACGATAAAAGCATTAGTCTAAGCTTTGGAATATTATACCACCATATTATACACACCACACATATATAGTTCTATGGCAGCACCGTACAGCAGTGATGGTCGGGGGGAGTCACATAAGGCCTGATTCAGACCTTTCCTGTGTTAAAATTATTTTCATATAACTGACAGCTTATGAAGGAACCCAGCCTGACTGTAACCTATCCACACATACTGTGTTGCAGGCTGTAGTATACTGTAGGCTATCCTGCCCTACACGTTACTTGGAGGTGGTGTTTTGCAATGGGGAAAGCCACTGGCATTCACCAAATAATGCTAACGCTAGCTCTATGTAAGTTTGGCTGGGAGTCGAAATAAAATGCATCAAATCGGATCTGCGCTTTTTAGAGTGCAAAGTACCCAAGCTAGCGCAAAACAACGTTATACATGTATAATAAAGAATGATCACCAATCAGAATACTTTTTTGAATAGTCCATTAATATAGTATTGTATCTGAAAATAAATGCTTTACATTTACATTAGGAAATTAAAGTTTACATGACATACCAGAGATAGCGTGCAGGAGAAGCTCATAGCTCGTACCATGTGATCCCATACAGGAGACACAAAAATGTTAGAGATCAATGTGTGACACTTCGCTACTTCTTCTGCTACGTTTTACGACAGCCAGCATCCTCAAGGTTGCATTTCTGCCATCTTCTGGCGATGACTCACACTCACAAATCCCTCCCGGATCAGTTCGTTTCCCAGACCTAACCTAGAACTTGAACTAGCACAATTGTTTTCAGTTTAAAGTTCTATTGTTAACCAAATTATTAAACATTAGGCTATCACTGGGCCAATAACATCATTTGAATTAATAGTGTTACAGTGATTTTCATTCAGAAGGCTACCCTATATGCTGTTAGAATAAGAATATTAGTTGAAAGTAACTGACTTCTCAACACCATTTGATATATTTTATTTTTATTTTTATTTTTATTTTTAAACGTCCATTTCATATGTAAACTTGTCTATAAAACAGAATGGGCCATCTGAGGTCTAGCTCAAACAGAATGAAAGACTCCATTACCCACCATTGTTTAGAATCACCACTGTTGTGGCTTAGTAAAACGGGCCACCTGCAGACAAGTTTATAAAGCAATACCATGATGGTAAACATGCATGAGAGAAGAAACCTGCAACTGCTTCAATAAAACAGCAGTACACATAATACCCACATGGATAACATTTGAAACAGAAACATTAGGAGCAAGAAATTGACAGGTTTTCTGCGATGAACTCAGCAACAAAAAGAAAATGGCAGGGAACTATTTAAATGAAGCGCCTTCATTTTACTGGCCAATGAATAGGTTAGGGTGATTCCATTTGGGTGTAGCGGGATCAGCTGAGGCCGGGAGCATGTTGACTTGCGTGGCCTGCAAGAATAATGCTACACTTAATAAATAATGAGTATACATTTTTTTATTTTTTTTTAAACATGCCATATGCGCTAGCCTCGTGAGCCCATACTGATCTTGCAAGCTTCATTTAAGTTTCGCCACGAGAATTGTGTGTAGCAAACCATATGGTGCATGGTTGCCAGATGTTTGGATTAAATTCCAAATGCAGACATGTAATGTAAGGTGAAAGGCTAAAGGTGTCCATCATATGACTTATGTAGAGCGTCTACCTCAACTGGTCACAATGAATATGGTCAATGCATGGGCCGCACGTTTCACAAAAGCTTAGATAAAAGCAGGAACATACAGCTTGAAGCCACTGGATAGCAGCAATGTTAATGCATTAATTCATACAATATGCTATTTTCCTCAAATGTGGTACTAGTAGGCTTATTTTGAGCATTGCTCGCATTTGCTATGGTGCAATTTTACAAATGCAGAAATAAAACATAAAAACAGCCACATACAGTATAAGGCCACCAGATGGCAGCCGTGTACCATCTGAGGTCTAAATAGAATAGAATGCCACGTATTTCCAGTCCTTTATTGCATTTAATAATCCAAATCCAAAAGTCTAAATAACTGATGCAACTCACTCTGTTTAAATTAAAAATAGTTTTATGTGATCAGTTTATAGACTATTAGGCATTTTAACACAATTTATGATCTGTTCCAGTGGCAGTAGATATATAGAAAAATGCAGGGGGCCTAATACTGAACCCCGGAACTCCACAACACAATGGAGAAGTATCCGACAGGGTCTCCCATAGAGACGGTGAAGCTTCGTCCTGTAAGATAAGATGTGAACCGATCTAAAACTGTGCAAGATAAAACCACCATTTAACCTGTTGATCAAAATGTCATGATATACTGTGTCAAATGCTGAGCTAAGGTCAAGAAGTGCTAAAAAAGAACAGTCACCAGTGTCAGAGGACATTAATATATCCTCCGAAGATGGGCAGTTACAACATAATGTTGTTTCCTAGCCAGACTGAAACTTATCATAGGTGTTGTGTGTCTCTAACGTAGCAGTTAGCTGTACGGCCACAACGTTTTCTAGTATTTTAGAAGTTTAGAAATGAGCCTATAGTTATTTGAGCACTGTACGGTCTACATTAGGCTTCTTTAGTATGGGTGGGACAGTGGCATGCTTAACCCTCTTAATGTACTCCGGGTCAGAATGACCCAAATCACTAGCTCTTGTGGCAGATAGAAGGCGCTAAACCTAATTTTACAGC
>JAODUG010000013.1:22159-33435 GCA_027564795.1 Aphredoderus sayanus
TACCAGATTATATATATATAGATATATATATATATATATATATATTTCAATGTTCATAGCAATCATAGCCCCAGTGTGTACTTTAATTTAAAAGAAAATCTAGATTACAGTAAATTAAATAAAGACTGCAATACAGAATAAGTCAAGGTGACGAGAAGTCATCAGTGACAATGGCTACAGTGGTGTTTTGGTTGTAAAACTAGCTTGGTCATGCTCACATGGGTGTTACAAAATGTATGGCCTGTGTGTGTGTGTGTGTGTGTGTGTGTGTGTTTGTGTGTAGCCAAGGCCTACAGCTCAAAGACAACTTAATAGTCCAAAGCAAACAGAACCCAATGCTTGACACAAAACCCAATCAGAAAGAGGATTGCAGCTTCATCCCATCCCGTCCTGAGTTTGGAGTTTTACAAAATAATTTAAATTGAATCTGCGATTATAGCAAATCAATTTTTTATGGCATCCAACACAAGCCTATTTTAGCATGTCGGATTTTATGTTTTTCACAACAAAGAGAATGTTACTTGTCAATCTGAGCATTAAACATAATTGTATGATTTTAATAATCTGCACTGATAATGGCCAGAATAATTTGTATAATTACAATCAAGAGCAAGAGCATGGCTGACTATAAAATTACTCTACTGAATAATCCTGCCATGGAACATTATATGTTACAATAAAATGGGCATAAAAAAGTACTAATTTGATATCCCATAGAGGCTATAGCAGTGTGTATAAAACCAGATTTATCTTGGCGTGGCAGGAAGGAGAGATCTCCTGTGTACAAACATGCAGTGTGGCATGTGTGACGCCATGGCTGTATGAGTCACGTTGATCCTATTAGGTGCTTAAATGGATTTTACATGGGTGTTAAAGTTGGGAATGTGTGATGAGACATGGAGAAGAGGTTCCATATTCATGGGCCTTAACTCTTCGCCCGCCCCTCCCCCCTCCCATTTGAGCCGGGGGTAATTGTTTTTCTGAACAGCATGCTGCTTTTGAGCAGCATGCTGCATACAGTAAATTGAGCTGTCTGTGGACTAGCTACGGTGGACATTTTGTTTTGTTTTGACCATGATGGTGCACACGCGAGTATAGGTGTTCTTTGTTTATGCATTTATAGCCTACATGTGTTCGCTGCACTGTGACAGTGGTGTTGTGTAAGGTGGAAACATCACTGCAGTGAATGTCATTTCAATAACCATTTGCATAAAAAAAGGGAGGGAAGGTAAGCAGCCGGCAGCCAGCGGCTTTGTAATACATTTACTGCATGAGAACAGTCAACATTCTCAGCCAACTGAAAAAGCACCCTGGCTACATGATTCCTGACCACACTGCAAACACACTTTTTGGCTTTTGTGTACAAGCTAAGCTATATACCAGCACTTAGCATTTGGAAACATGCTAATGTGACATGCTATCAAGCAAGACATGTGATAGGGGATTGTCCACAGAGCCTCAAAGCAATATCAGTAAGTCTAATGTGTGCATTGAGGGATGTGCGCATTTAAAGCAACAACAAAACAAAATTCACAAAGCAACATAGCCGACAAGATCCACACAGACCAATGCTGTCAACGGCAACAGAAACAGACAGAGTGACAGACAAGGGGTCTTAAAGACAACAAGACAGACAGGCAGACACTCTATCTCTTCACCCATAGGCTCTCTGCTCGTATAAAAGACAGACAGGTTTGAGTTGGGCAGGTGGGAGGGCAGTGCTAGCTGTACGGTATGCTAGCACTTACAGTTCATTGTAAACAGGGCGGCACTGTAAGGGAGGATGCGTTGGTGGGGGGCTCACTTTGGCAGGGCTTCGATTTCATTTCGAATCCTCGTTCCGGCAGGGTCAGGGTTCAGCCGGGCAGGCAGACAAGGCGATCGGGTGTGTGTGGGGGGGTGGGAGTTGCGAGGTTGGGGGGGGGGGGGGCAAGGGGCAGTTCTTGGCCGAAGAGAGGACCCTCCTCGACTACGCGTATTCTTAAGCAATAACAACGTGATCCGTATTATCCACCCAAGAATACCCGTCACCGAAGAGAGTCTTTCAGCAACAGGGGAAGGGGCTTAACCAGAGACCACCGTGTGACCACCGCCATCGCATCACCACCATCACCATCATCATTATTATCACCAGAACCCACCAGCAGCCCCTTCAGGCACCAGTGTCAGCAGAGAGAGAAAGAGGGGGAATAGAGGGGAGAGAGAAGACCAGTAGCATTGATTGAAGACCTCCTCCTCTGCAAACGAGAAATTGACAAGAGTGCATTTTCAATCCAAGCCAGCGTGTGCCCAGGGCGGAAAATGAAATAATTAAAAACGGATAGAGAGAGAGCGAGAGAGAGAGGGAGAAAGAAATGGGGGAGGGGGAGGGGGGGGGGGATCTAAAATAGAAGAGCCACTGCTATCAGATCAGACTCTCTCTCTCTTACTGTCAACATCTCTCTCATTCTGTCACAAGTCACCATCTACAAGTGGCCTGGCATGACAAAGCTTGAAAGGGAGGGAGGTCTGAGGTGAAGGGTGGGGGAATAAACGGCAAGAATCCCCCATGGGAAGCCTCTTACCTTGGCAACTGACGGGTGACTGCAGGCCCTCTAGGACCCCGGAAGAGGTCCATACTTGCTCTAGATCGATGGTATCCAGGGGCCGTAATGAGATCTGTGGGGGTAGGGGGAGACCACAGGGGAGAGGAAGGGTTAGAAGGGGAAAGAAGGTGTGGGGGGGGGGGGGGGTGAGTAATGCAATGGGAGCCCATAGGCCCAACCAATCTCCCCTCCCTCCACTCCCCCCTCCCCCTGCTCATGGGGCCAGCAGGCGTGACAGAAGCTCTGTACACTCCATTAGTGTACAGAGCTACAACACATAGATTGAACAACAGGAGGCCGAATTCAACACATGCAGAGAAGTCATTGGTTGGACTGTGTGGAAATAAGCAGCAAGCAGCAGTCTGGGTTATGCCACATTGCATCATTCTATGACTACTGCAAAGCTGTCTGTTTGTTTACAAATATAATGTTACATACAGTGTTACATTGTTAACTGTATAGCACTGCATGTCATCGTGCATTGGCCTGTACAATTGGTGTATACAATCTATGTTGGAGTGGCATCTGCAGGATTTGTGTTTGATTCAAACCCTCTACGTTAGGGGTCTTCACAAGTGCCTTTCAGAAATGTTAATTTAGCAATCATTGCGTATTCATGTCCCCCCTAAAACCCAAATTAAAGCAATGAGTCTAAATGCCGTAGTGAGGCCTTGAATAATGTATGAAAAGTTAAAGCAAATTCATTCTGTTCAGTTCTAATTAATGTGGAATACTAAAGGCCAATGCCTTAGCTGAACCCATCCAAAATCATTTCATTGATCTATTTTCTCTAATCAATATTTACAATTACTCAGCGGGTGGCTTAGTAAAAAAAATAACAGGATGATTTGTGGGTGTCTCATGAACGTAAAGGCTGAAACCAAATGAATAATTTCTGAATTATGATTTATGATCAAATGCATTAAGTAGGAGTGGCTGTTTCGCAAAGTTGTTTAAAAACAAATACTGATGGAATACAAAGTAATAAGGAAAACATCTCCTGTAAAACAATACAACTGCAGTCAGGAAATTACTCAACAGCACACCATAGTCAATTAACAACCAAGCTACAATGGAAATGACAGATTTCATGTTTTACAGGAAAGGCATGCAAATAACCCTTAAACATACAAATATTTTCCATGGAGGTTTAAAAATCTAAAACCCCAGAAATAGGCAATATAAACAAACAGCTCCTCAGTGTTCCTCCTCTAACACAGGACTGGAAATTCTGCACTTCCTGCTCGACCAACGAGAAGGAAGACAACACAAAAGGAGAGGGAGTGAGAGAGAGAGAGAGCTAAGTGTAACAACGAATGAACAGAGGAATGGAGGAAAGCAAAACAAATTCGATGCTAATCCAAAAAAGGTATTTTTTTCTTTTCCTCTTGTAAGGACCAGCTTCACTGAGGCGCAGATTTCTACAATAGCACCACTCTAACCATCCTCTCCCCACTCAGCCCAGCAGCATGGACGATTTGGCCCTACTTGCTAACACACTAGAGAAGCTGTCTGCAGCCTCATTGACAACACACACACACACACACACAGACCTCTCTATCCTTAACCAAAATCTGGAAGGAAGCCCCCCCAAATCACACATAGACACTCACACATACTCTGAGCTTGCGACTGGATTTACCACCCGCAGACATAACCATTAAAACACAGGAAAATGTGTATTCTCAACTCAGGCCATCTGTAATAAGAAAATCTAGATCAGTGGTTCTGAATGTATGAGCCAGGACCCCCTGGAGAGGAACACATTTTTGCCAACAATCTTTTTGCCATTTTATGCTCTCTATCTTTAATAAAAATGCAAATGCTTTTTTCAAATAGTGGTTATCTGTTTATGCACCAAGAAATCTTCAAATCTCACCTCCCCTCAAGCACACACATCAACTTTTTGGAGTCTCTGGGTTAGGAAAGAGAACCTCTTTACTATATTATAATGCTTAAGCACACACACACACACACACACACACACACACACACACACTACTGTACTCTGTTCAGTCCCATCGATTTGTCAGTTGAAGCCCCCCTGGAGACTCATCAGATTACTTTTCAAAGCAAGCAACATCAAAAGACCAGACATACTCCTGGTTAGCAGGAATTCTCTCCCCTCACCAAACCTGATGCTCCAGCCAACCACAGCATACTTCCAAATTCATGACGATAAGCAGTCTCTGATCGACTGACCAACCCACCAACATGTTGCTGGAAAGTGTGAAAAGACCATGAAATATAGCTGAGGTATTCAATTGACTGTGTTTTTGTATAGTATATACTCCTTTTTTACTTCTCTTCCTTGCTGCTTCTAAAAACATTCCCTCAACACCTCATCTATCCCAACCGACTCACAGGGATGTAGCGCCTCTACAAACACACACACACACATACAGTACATACATATACACATACAGTACACACTCACACCATTACGCTGATTGCAATTTAATTGCTCACAAGTGCCATGAATATGATACTGATCAGAATAAAACAGGTTGAAAACAGGTTGTGATGATTAACTGAACTCTATCTCACACACATGCTAACCATACATGAAAACGCACTTGCAAATATATAGATTGCAACCACAAGAGGACAAAACACCTTAGAAAACACATACACACATGTTGAGGAAAATTGATGCAGAAGATTCCAGGATTCTCTTCTCGGTGTCTTGGACCCAAAAAAAAAAGAAGAAAAAAAAGTACAAATTAATTTACGTGTTAAAAATGCACACAGGAGACATTGTTGTTGTGAAGATGATTGAACAAGAAAAATAAAATACATCAAAAAAAATGTAAAAAAAACTTGAGAGGAGGGAAATGTACAAATCACAGGTCCAGCTCTTACCCTTTCTCTCCCCTCTCCTTCTCATCTCCTCTTATCTTCCTCTGGTCCGGTGGGCTCTCCGCTATAACCCAGGGTGTCGCCTCCTCTCTCCTCTCCTCCGAGCCCCCCTCCCATCACCCGCCCATTGCCTCACCGATACCCCCCCACCCCCCCCACCGCACCCGCACGCCCCCGCCCTGTTGGGGACCGCCTTGCTGAACGGGGGGAGTCCAGGCAACAACGGCTGGCTGGGTGGAATGGACTTGTAGCGGCACAAGCGAGGGGGGGAATAGTGGGAGACGTGCGGGGCATGTGATCTCTTCCCGCCCAACAAATGAGCTTACTGGGGTGCTGGTGGATGCGGATGGAGACACAAGGCAGGAAAGGGATGTTTAACAAAGAATCCCTCCTCTCCTCTCCTCTCCTGTACTCTTCCCTTCGTTCAGCTCCTCTTCCTCTATCCGTCTGCTCTCACGCCGCATTGATGAGTGAAGCCAGTTGTTGCGCGCTTGCGGGCGAGGGAGAGCAAGTGAGCGAGCGATAGGCGGGATAGGAGCAGGTGCGAGCATCTGACTGGAGAGTCAGAGAAGCGGGAAAAAGGTGCTGAGGAAGGAGGTGAGCGAAAGTGAGTGTGTGTGTGTGAGAGAGAGAGAGAGAGAGAGAGAAGGAGAGAGAGAGAGGAAGACCGAGACAGAAAGAAAACCAGAGTGAGAGCGGGAGAAGCTGCAGAGAGAGAGAGAGCGAGAGAGAGAGAGAGAGAGAGGGTTGCTGCGCGTGTGGCGCGCTGTGGCGTGTGTGAGAGAGTGATAGAGAGGAGAGAGAGGAATATGGATGGAGATAGTGACGGGTGGGTGGCCAGGGGGAGGGAGGACAGAGGAGGAGAGAGAGAGAGAGAGAGAGAGAGAGAGAAAAAAGGAGGGGTAGAGAGATGTAGTTACGGGGACGCTAGAGAGAGGCAGAAAGAGAGAGATGTAAAGAGACAGAGGGATTGAGAGGGTGCATGTGTGTACGTGCGTGCGTTTCTTGTGTGTTTTTGTGTGTAAGGGAGAGAGAGAGAGAGAGAGAGAGAGGCATTGGAGCATCCGTAAGCCCCCAGTGTGTGGCGACACAGGATCTTCTACTGCATCTGAGATGGCCAGAGAATAATTAGATTTGAGCCACACACGCACGCACACGCAGACACACCAGGAGGCAGCCAGTTGTGGCTCTCTGGCACCTAATGGTGGATTAATTGGGAGGGGGGGCGTGTCCCCCATGGGACTGCATACTGAGTGCAGAGAGAGAGAGAGAGAGAGAGAGAGAGGCATGTCCGTGCACAAATCACAGCATGGATAGATGCAGCCCACTCAGAAGGAACTACGATGCTATCTGGTTTTCTCCCCTTACCCATTGTGACAAAAAGCGCTAAGTTCCAAACTCACCTTAGCATTAAAAAAAAATGAAACTGAAGAGTGGCAAGAATGGACAGTAAAAGGTGACAGAAAAGAGGTTATGAGTCATATTAGAATATTTATGACCATTCAAAAAAAGCACAGGATAGCAAGAGCAAAAATATAGAGGGACTCCCAGTAGAATTTCCCTGAAAATGAAAAGAATAGAAATATAAAAGAAAATCTGGCCTCCAACAGGCCTTGACTTTTCAAGCTGACATTTTCAATTAGCACGAGCGAAAATGATCTGAGGCGAGACTATTTTATACACTGCAGATAATGGCCAGATTGTAGCCCATTCCCCATAGACACCTGCATACCCACACTGAAGATCAATAATTAAAAAAACTTTTGAAATCTTGTCCTTTCTCAAAGCAGCCACTGACATGGAATGCTCACACAAACATCAAACAAGCTTTCATGTACTTTCGCTCAATTTTGGTTCCGTTGAAAGGCCACAAGGTCCATATTGCACTACAAAAACCACACTGTAGCCTACACCAGAAGAAATATTCTTCAGTCACTAGCCAATAGAAAATTCAGGTGTGATCTACAAGCTATCTGTGAATGTGTGTGTGTGTGTGTGTGTGCGTGTGTGTATCAGTGTGTATGTATGTGCTTGGGTGTGAACAGTGAAGACAGAGCTTAGAGGTAGAATTTTGTCATTCATTGTGCCCATTTAATTTAACAACCTCTGAGCATATCAAATTCATCCTTAAACATGTAACTGCCAGCACAAAAAGGCATCTTCATTTTAATGAAACAACACCAAAACTGCATTTACATTTTTACCATTTACTGTTGACCTGTGATCTCTGAGTCAAAAGAAAATATACTCTCTGGAGTATTCAAAAGTGATTGTCACAATTCTTTTAGAATGAATGGGTGTGTAGAAATACCATACATGGGCTTCGGTTGGAGCATACTGTAGCATTCAATTCAATGCAGACAAAGAAACTGAGTGGTTGGAAAACTGTTTTGTGGCGCTTTAGTGTCCCCTTGTGGCTGCTTTATGTATTTCCACTTCAATCGCCCCCATGCTGTTAGTGTTTGCGCATTGTTCTGTGAAGGGAACGGCATTCTGTGGCCCACTGCAATTATAGCAGAATAACAAATAGTCCCATGTGGAGGCACCAGAACACAGAACTATAAACTAATAAAACCATAGAAGGCACAGAGTATACATATGTCAACAGTTTTTAACTACTGAACACAGGCAACTATAACCACATGACATTTTTCTGTAGCCTATGTCACTAAAGCAACTACTAAGGAAAGGAGAGGGAAAGGGATGGAAATATAGAAAAAACAAGGGAGGGAGGGAGAGAGGAAGGATGAGGCCACAGGCGGAAGCTTTCGGTCTGGATGAAGGTCTCATATTTTCAAAGCAGGTAGCCTCACAAAAGATAAAGTGAATTGGGTTTTGCAGCACTCTAAGGGCAAGTATCTTCCCGACAACACATGTCACTCATGTGAAAAAGAGAGGCCAAAGAAATCCATAAGCCAAACCATTTCACACTACCAATTCATAAACAGGTGTGTCCAAGGCCTACAGAAAGATCTCCATTCTGGTGCTCTTGTCCAGAATATTGCTTGCTCAAGCAGAGTAAATTAAAATGGACTTCTAAAAAACACATACATACACAAACACCAACTAGAAGAACATAAACTACCATAATATTGGATGATATCATCTGTCCAAGGGTTTTTCTCAAGGTGTTTTTGTCATGCATGTACCAAGCAACGCTGGCAAATTGTCTTTTATATTAACTGAAATTGTTATTTGACAATGTCTGTCCTTATCTGACTGTATAATATTAATTATTCTATATTTTTGTACATTTTAATTTATTGTACAATTTTGTTTATTCATTTATGTCCAACCAACTCTTCATTAATCTAGGCTACCTACTGTGCCTGTCTCTCTTGTCAATCAATAACAAAATAAACACAGATATGCGAAGGTCTTAACAAGATAAACGTGTATACTGTATGCAGATTGGTTTGTGCGCACACACACACACCACACACACACACTGATACAACTTCTACATAACATGCAGACCACCACAGGAATAAGAATTACAATTCATATCAAGCAAACTACTTCCTGTGATGCTACATTGTACATTTTAGTACCCACAAACACACACACATACACACACACACACACACACACACACACACACACACACACACACAAGGGAATACAGACAGATGTGCAGGTCTACAAACAATAGCTGTAAAATATTTATCCTCATCTGTGCATATGAGGAGCGCTGCATTAAAAGAGCAAGAGGTATCCACTACTGTGTTTGTGTATGCGCGTGCATTAGCTGAAGCATGCGCATGCGTGTTCATTCAGGGATGCTGGTTCGAGGATATAGCAACATTAAACAAGTCAGAATCCACAGCTTTTGTCAAGCCTTTCCCCCCCCACATTAGCATATAGCATGTGTGGTTTTGTCTGCAATGCCTGACAATAATCATTAGCGCTAGCTAGCTAAGGGCTAAACCTTTGAAGACCCCCCCCACACACACACACACACGTAACGTATACAGGCATGGCATGTGATTTTAATGGTTACGAGTAAGCGTGGATAGCGCACCAACATCAATGGGGCTCTATGCGCTGAACTTTCACCTCAGCTAGCAATGGTGTGCATAACTCCAGCCCACCTGGGCTTGGAGATGCTACTTACTTATCACAAGAGGTCAGGAAGAGGTTACAGCTCACAATGCACCTCGGGTTACGGGGTAGGGGGGCGGGAGAAGACATATAAAGGAATTACTACAGAAACAACAGGGGGAAGGAGGATTGGGTGTGCTGACAAAGTAGGAAGGCAAGATAAAGAGGAGAGAGAGAGAGAGAGGGAGAGAGGGAGAGAGAGAATCTGTACAATGGCTAATGAGGGTGTGAGGGCAGGAGTTGAAATATGAATTTATCTTTTTTTATTGGAAAAAAGTGTCCTTCACATGTTGAGTTGATTCTGTGTTCTCATGCTACAGAGTGCATGATAATCATCAGAAGTAAGGGCAAATGTAGATTTATACATTTAATTATATGTGAGCTATGCAAAGGCAGTAATTTTGAGGAAAAGAACTATACAAAATTGCGGATACATGTGTTTGTCTGAAAAAATAGGAATTGTTTTGTTTTGTTTTGTTAAACTCCCATTAACACCATTAGGAAATATTAACACATCAGTGATAAAAATTTAACTTTTTTGCTCATTGGTGTATTGTCATTCTTGCCAAGCTGCCTCAAAATAAAATGTTGTAGAAAAGTGATTATCTGTCAAAAACTGAGGCTTTGAATGATGATTGGGACTGTATCAATTTCTTTCTGTTTCTAAATTTCAGCAGAAAAAAAACAGTCTGAATATCAGACAGAAACTGTCTGATATCCTCCCTGTGTTGTAAGCCACAAAACAGGCGAGGGGTACGTAGACCTGTCACCCCCCCGTCATCCGTCCATCCCTATCCCGGTCCACAAATCTCCAACCCCACCCACCCCCGCCCCACGTCACCATTTGCATTCCGTCTCACAGGGTCTGCCAATACGCCTCGTGGGGAAGAATTATGGCTCGCCAGTTGGTGTTTACGACCGGAAGCATGTGGAGCTTAGTTAGGAGAGTGGGCGGACATGCTGAGGATTGTTCCCCTGCTTATTTGTGTCCAAACTATCCATAAATTAACCTCTGGCGGTTGCCTGGACACGTCACTGCTCTAGGGCTAGGTAATGGAAGGGTGAGTTGGGGTTATTTGTGTGTGCATGTGTGTGTCTGTGCATGCGTGCATCTGTGCGTGAGTGTGTGTGCGTGTGCGTGTGTGTGTGTGTGTGTGTATGCTGTAAACCACCAACCAAATAAGAGGATCTTGCTTCAGGCGATTCTTGGTAGATGGAGCCAGGCTTGAGTCAAGCAGTAGGGAGCAGCTGCAGTGATCCAGAAATTGGGCTCATTAACATTTCAAGACCCTTCTGACGGACAAATATATGCATGTGGTTTAATGTTGTTTGGAGTCTCCAGTTAACATTCTCCAATTGTTTGCACTGCATAGAAGATATCATACTGTCTTCCTGTGTATGGATCACGTTTACTGTTTATTTAGGCTCAGGTTGAAAATATTGTTGCCAAAATGTAGTTTTGGTATGAAGCCTTTCACTTAAGCATGTCAAAATACATTGCATTAAAAATTCAAGGAGCACAGATAATGTGGAATAGCACCACATTATACCCATTTACCCATTGTCTCAGATAACAGTCGCATTCAGTGACAGTCTCCATGATGTCCTTAAAAATATCGTATTTGGCGACATCTGGCGACATCTGATTGTGTATGATTTTGTGTGTTTTTTAATTGGCATTGCTGTGTGTATTTATGTATTAATTAATTATTTCTTTATGTATTTGTTTTG
>JAODUG010000013.1:94561-132966 GCA_027564795.1 Aphredoderus sayanus
AGAGAGAGAGAGAGAGAGAGAGAGAGAGAGAGAGAGAGACAGAGAGAGAGAGAGAGAGAGAGAGAGAGAGAGAGAGATGTCAAAGACTTCCATGTCTGATGCAACACTGAGTAACCATAGTGTGTGTACATGCTAGTGTGTGCGTGTGCAATTATCTGTGCAACTCATATGTCTGTCTAAGTGACCCAGAGTGTGAAAAAGCTTGCCCTGCCAACACATGCATGTGCACACACGCGCACACACATTGCCTCCTACCTCCCCCGCTCCATGCCAAGTCTGTTGCTAGGTTACCATGAGGAAATGGTGTGTATCTTGGAAATCGTTAATTTCTGTTTTGTGTTTTATACAGTATGTGCTTTCATGTACATTGGTGTGTATCTCTGAGTGTTTTTGTATTTAAATAATGAGTGTATTATTTGTGTGTCTGTGTGGTTGAGAGGATGGCATTTGTAGAATAGCTTTGTACTGAACAATGGGTCTGGATTTAACCAGCGCACAGTGTGATCACACGCACACACACACCAAGAGACATAGACACAGATACACACACACACACACACATACACACCTGTACATATTACTAGAAGAAGTTAATCGAAATCTCCTCTCTTGCTCTGCAGGGTCGCCATGTTAAAACAGGCCAACTGGCTGCTATCAAGGTCATGGATGTCACTGGGGTGAGTTAAATATTCTCTCCCAAACACACACATGCACACACATCAAAACATCAAACTCTTATTGACTAGTTTTTAACATAAGCTAAATTATACTTAAAATAAAGTCGGGCCACAACCCACAATTGCTAATATTTAACTAATACTCACAATACAGTATGATAATATTTAGAATTTGGTAGGGATCATATTATAAACAGCATATTCTGTTTGGATATTATGAAATAGGCCTTATGCACAATCTTCCGATTTAAGACGTGGGATATTCCTATATTATTCGGGTTTTAGGAGCATTCTTTAGACAAGTATAAAGCGGAATATGCATCTTAATTGTTTATTTTCTTTGTTTGTTTACGGCCATCTCTGTGCGAAAATATACTATATGGACACGAAGAAGCAAAATGGCGTCTCTCCAACTGTTCCACACAGTTGGAAAAGGAGGGAAAGCCCTCCTTAGGGAAATTTAGCTATATAAAGGATGTAGCTGTAGGTAACATTAAATCAGAATATCCGTGGCTGCCATGTAAGCAGAAATATTTGTGTAATAATATTTTTCACTAACCAAATAAACAGCTTAGGAGGAATATTTTCAGAATATGGGGAAAATCAGAATAATGATGTCAGTCCTGTAAGACTTAAATATAAGTTTACCCTAAGAGAACAGACAGCTATGTAAACGGGACGAGTTTCACACACACACACGCGCACACGCACACACACACACGCATACAGGGCATCCATTTGTGTGTGTATGAGTTTGTGTATTAACCATATACGTGTGTGTAGGATGAGGAGGAGGAGATTAAAGCAGAGATCAATATGCTGAAGAAGTATAGCCACCATCGTAACATCGCTACGTACTATGGAGCCTTCGTCAAGAAAAACCCTCCTGGAATAGACGACCAGCTTTGGGTATGACCATGTACATTGTGTGTGAACATGTGTATGTGTCACAGAGAGTTAAAGCATCAGTATTTATTAGGTTACTAGTAAAGATAGGATGCTTTTATACGATGTATGCTAGTGTGTAATTGTGTGTTATCATGACCACAAGGGGCAGTGTTGAGCTTATGTACACTGTGGACATGGGATTGTTGTATTGTTATGACCACATTAAAGTAGTTCAACATATGTACATACTGTATAGGTATGTGAACGTTGCTGTACAACTGATTTAATTACAATGCTGTATGTTTTCTAGATGTTTTAATGAAATGTAATGCAAATGTGTCTAGCTGGTGATGGAGTTCTGTGGTGCTGGCTCAGTGACAGACCTGATTAAAAACACCAAAGGAAACTCTCTCAAAGAGGAGTGGACCGCATATATTTGCAGAGAGATTCTCAGGGTGAGAATTGGCACAAACACACACATGCGCACACACACACACACACACACGCACATTAGACGATTTTACCAGTAAAACAAAGGGCAAAATGGTGACTACATTTACCGTACCTGCACTCACACCAATAATACAGTGTTATTCAATATAATATAT
The DNA here is from genome assembly GCA_027564795.1 of Aphredoderus sayanus. Lineage (NCBI taxonomy): Eukaryota > Metazoa > Chordata > Actinopteri > Percopsiformes > Aphredoderidae > Aphredoderus > Aphredoderus sayanus. Next base: position 96,735 of record JAODUG010000013.1, read on the forward strand.
ATTATAAAAAATTACTTTTTAAATAATGATCATTGTGTCAGTGACTTAATAATGACTTATTATTACATTATTATAGTGATACCATTATATTTTAGTCTGATTGAGGGTTTAAGGTTAGAGTTGTTTTATTTCTTCATTAAGTTGTTTTATTTCTTCATTATGTGGTCTTGTGAAGCCTTGAGGCTAAGATTAAGGACTATTAACTAGAATGGATGGGTATCTCTTTGTAATGATTCAGTGTGCATCTCCTCTGGTATATACATTATTGTTGTGAAGGTTTATCATAATGCAAAATCATTGTTATACTGACTTTTTGAAATGCTTTATATACTCCAAGTACCTGAAATGTAAACAGTGTCAAAACTCAGCCTTGGACCCAAAAGCAGGCATTCGGGGGGCATATTATAAAAGCAAATTATTACGTGATAGGAAACACATGAGAGACAATTGACAAAGGGCAGGGCTAGGATTGCAAAACTTAAAGACACAAACACACATTTACAAGAAAGACTAAACCAGGAAATATATCCAGGAGAATTTAACTACAGTACATTCGGACGTAATCTGTGTAAAGGGCACATTCATGACTAAACATTCAAAGAGTTGTCGTGTTATCTTGAGAGTTATCTTGTTAATGGAACCGTTGTTTTACATTTCTCACCACACGCTATTAATACTTTCTGTGACATTTATCATTGCGTTCCATTTTATATTTATCTTTTTATGTTAATATATTTCATATTCATACATATTTTAGCATGTCTATTTGTATTCTATTGGCTGTCTACTAATCTACAGTACTGTACATATACCATCTTTGTAGTTCAATTACCCAGTTTTCCCATGTACATTTTGTTTTTATCTGAATTTATCTTATTTAATTCAATCAGATTAGACTGGTTGATTTAATAATCTTTGTGGAAATGAGGTTGTTGTAGAAGCAATGAATTAGAGTAGGCAAAATACAAGGTGAAAATATAATTACGTTATACAACAGCTCTTGGCATATATATTTTCTGAATTAATTATGTTTCACTTTAAATATATCTCATAGGTAATAAACTGCAACCAAAAGGAACCTCATTATTACTAACATCCGCTTCCCCATTATATTTCCACCTGATAATACAAAACAGGAAGTCAAAGTCTTTACCTCTCTCTCTCTCTCTCTCTCTCTCCCTCTCTCTCTCTCTCTCTCTCTCTCTCCAGGGTCTAACCCATCTCCACCAACACAAGGTCATCCATAGAGATATCAAAGGTCAAAATGTTCTTCTGACGGAGAACGCAGAGGTCAAACTGGGTGAGCATGCACGACCACACACGGGCCTTCATTGTACAGCTGTGTGTGGGGCTCATGCTTATATGTGTGTGTGTGTTTGTTTGTAGTGGACTTTGGAGTGAGTGCCCAGCTGGACCGGACAGTGGGCCGTAGGAACACCTTCATCGGGACTCCCTACTGGATGGCCCCTGAAGTCATCGCCTGCGACGAAAACCCCGATGCCACATATGATTTTAAGGTAGAATAGACGGTTATCTGTGTTTGTGTGCGTGCCCGGTTGTTAATTAAAATGAAACAGTCATGTTTATGTGTGCATACTTTGGAATGAAATTAAATCGAATGATTTTAATTAGTGTATAAAGTTAATTAGCAATTTTTTCAATGTGGATAATTAAAGGAATTGTATTATCACTCCTAGGTGTCAGTTGTACTTACTCTCTGACATCTTAGTATTTTTATTTCTGGGGATTAATGGTCTCTCTCTCACTCCAGAGTGACTTGTGGTCCTTGGGTATCACGGCAATCGAAATGGCAGAGGGCGCTCCACGTGAGTATCATTTAGCGACATTAGCACCTTGTCTGTTCAACTACAGTACATAACATGCTATGTGTGCAGCCCTTTGAGACTGAAATGTGATTAAGGGCTATGTAAATAAACCTGACTGTTTTCTCTTCTTGCCCCGCCTCTCCTGTAACTCCTCAGCGCTGTGCGACATGCATCCAATGAGAGCTCTCTTCCTCATCCCAAGAAACCCCGCCCCCAGGCTCAAGTCCAAGAAATGGTGAGTGATCAGCTCAAGTATGAGTCAGTCAGCCAGTCAACCAATCAGTGAGCTAACTAGCTAACCGCCCGGCCAACCAACACGCACCCATGTCCCAGGTCCAAGAAGTTCCAGTCGTTCATTGAGTCGTGTCTGGTTAAGAGCCATGGCCAGAGGCCCAGCACCGAGCAGCTCCTCAAGCACCCCTTCATCCGGGACCTGCCCAACGAGAGGCAGGTGCGCATCCAGCTCAAGGACCACATCGACCGCACCAAGAAGCGGCGCGGGGAGAGAGGTGAGACGCCAGCAGGGTGAACGGAGTACTGCATGTAGTGTACAAACAGGTCCATGTATGTAGGAACATAGTTGTTGTTATCCCTCGTGATGTCCTTAAAAATATCGCATTTGACCACCTGGCGGCGCCATGTGGTTGTGTATGATTTTGTGTGTTTTTTAATTGGCATTGCTGTCTGTATTTATTTCTTTATTAATTATATATTTATGTATTTGTGTTGTTTTTACGTGCCTTTTAACCCTCCTGCTGTCCTCGGGTTTCAAACACACTGCCTTGTTGTACCAGCAGTGCACATCATATGTCTGTGTAAGCTGTAGAATTAGGTTTAGTGCCCTCTATCTGCCACAAAGAGCTAGTGATTGCGGTCATTTTGACCCAGAGGACTTCACAAGGGATATATATATCACCATTCACCAGACACTGAATCCAAAACAGATTACAGGAATTACGATGTAAATCCTAATTACAGTATCTTTTTTTGTGTCTTTAATAATATTAATACTATTGTGCTATTGTTTATACTGTATATTATTTAACTTCTATTTGGTGGGCCCGTTTCAAACAGTCTGAGAACTGCTGGTTCATTGGCACACACATGTGTTGTTATGTTAGCTGGCTGTATTGTGTTTGTCCAGATGAGACAGAATATGAATACAGTGGGAGTGAAGAGGAGGATGAGGAGAGAGACATGGGGGAGCCAAGGTATGATCGTTTCTGATAATGATATTAATTCAACATACATTGTAATCATAAAGAGTTAACTTCCTCTTGTACGTTCCCCTATCCCCACTCTGATTGGTGTTCCAACAGCTCCATCATCAACATCCCTGGTGAATCCACTTTGAGGCGGGACTTCCTGCGTCTCCAGTTGGCCAATAAGGAGCGCTCGGAGGCGCTACGGCGACAGCAGCTGGAACAGCAGCAGAACGAGGAGCACAAGCGGCAACTACTGGCCGAGAGGCAGAAGCGCATCGAGGAGCAGAAGGAGCAGAGGAGGCGACTGGAGGAGGTAGTTTATCCCGCCCGCTGTCCTTGGCTTTCAAACGCACTACCAGCAGAGGGCGCCAGACGTGGCACGACATATGTCCGTGTGTCATTATGTATATTATGTCACCCATAATATCTTCGTGGGATTATAACTGTGAAACAATGTGGCTTTACGTTTTGATATAGAAGTTACTCCCTGGCATGTGTTACTATTTGTACATTAGCTACAGTGTGCATATTGCTACTGAGAAGTTGTCCACTATTGTGTGGTTGTGGCGCGTATGAGACGCTAAAGGCATGGAATTAAGTTTTCAGACCTTCGAGTGTTAGCGTGATTGTCAGTATTGTGACTATTGTGTGAATATTGAGACTAAAGCTTCACAATTCACTGTGATCTTTTATACAAACATATAGTACCATTAAAATGAAAAGTCATGTTATTTTTTAAAGCCATAGCTATATATAGTCAAGTTCACACAAGCTGACGTTTGGGATGAAATATCGTTATTGATCTGTCTGTTGCCAACAGCAACAGCGTCGGGAGCGCGAGCTGCGTAAGCAGCAGGAGCGGGAGCAGAGGAGGCGTTACGAGGAGATGGAGCAGCTCCGGAGGGACGAGGAGAGGAGACACGCGGAGCGGGAACAGGTGGGGCGGAAACGTCCTGACATGGCAGTCAATGACAACAGTGTACAGCACAGCCAGTACACACTGATGCTACTGTATCGTCCACAACATGACTCAGCACTTGCTGTTATGAAACCATGTAAACCTTTTCAGTCATGACCCTAACAAAGAAGTAGCTAAGAGTACTTTATCTATTATATGCTATTAGCTTGCAACCCTTATATTATAATAGCATCTTTTATTCTGTTCTGCAAATACTGTACACATTATACAGTTCATAATGTAATAGTATTATTACTATAAACTATTGTTATATGTTATTAATATTAACATTAAAGTAATCACCATTGGTGGTGTCAATATTGCACATTTCACTAGACAGTGTCTAGTCTATGAATGCTTTGAAGCATATCAAGGGGTCCTAAGCCCCCACTTACTTTAGTACGTACTTTAGACATTCTGAATGTACTATAAGACGTGAGATAGGTTGATTGTTCAGGCTTTAGGTACACTAACCTTCGGCTTCACTAATCCCTATCTTTAGACTTTCTCTAGACTTTCTTGTAAATGATTCTCAGCCCTTCTGACACCTATTTCCTTACATAAGGTCTTATTTCTTTTCTGTTTCTCCTGAACCTCCTAATCTGTCCATCGTTCAAACTTCTTGTCTACTGACGGTCTGTGTCTTTTCTGATGACCTCACCGGTTGCCTGGGCTCCAATTTGCTTGTCGCCTGTCCTGCTGCTCTCTGATTGGCTGCTTCTTTGGCTGTCTGCGTGCTGATTGGTTAGGAGTATATACGTAGGCAGTTGGAGGAGGAGCAGAGACAACTGGAGATTCTACAGCAACAACTCCTGCAGGAGCAGGCGTTATTGCTGGTATAACACACACACACACACACACACACACACACACATGCAAAAGTGTGCCTGCACGAGTATAGAACTCTGTGCTACACACACAAACAGAGCCTACTTCAGCAGATTTTAAGGCTCGATGTCAGAAGCATGCGCTGTACTCTGGTTGTTTTCTTACAGCCATTTTGCTATTCCACACACATATAATCAGAGGCCCATGTTTCCCTGGCTATGATGAAACAACCCAATTTCCCCCCACATCACCACCAAGGCCATACATAAATGTGTTATTAACTTGACATTTGAGAAGTTATTTCGGAGATCAGTCGAGTTGCAGAGGGATTCAGTGAAATGCCTATTATATTTTAATAGACTTTTTCTGCATGGGTTGGTGTTCTCTGGATAGTATTATTTGTTTCAGCTGTGTCTCATTGATCCCTTGAAGGGGATTCCTGCTCACCATGCATAACCATGTGCTTGCAGGAGTACAAGAGGAAGCAGATAGAGGAACAGAGGCAGGCAGAACGCCTACAGAGACAGCTCCAGCAGGAGAGAGCCTACCTGGTGTCTCTGCAGCAACAGCAGCAACAGGAGGCTCCCAGACCCCCGCAGGATAAGAATCAGCTGTACCACTACAAAGACCAGGCCCCCAGCAGCAACGATAAACCAGGCTGGGCCAAAGAGGTACAGTAGTGGACGGTCCATTCATCTCAACGGTGGACACATTGTACTGTATATAGTACATACAGTACATACACTATACTGAACATACAGTACTGCATTTAGTACAGTACATATACATATATATGTATATACATAATCTGTATGCATACATGTTTCTGCAAATACACAAATGTGTTTGTTAGATAAAAGGAGCTGATGCTGGCTTTCATTGATCGTCGCTAACATCACATTGGTATACATTTAGTTTACATTTAGTTTTGTTCTTCTTCCAGCCAGTGTCAATAAGTTTTAACAAAAGATTATATATTCCACAAAAGCTTGTCTCTCTGGGCTTTATAAGGGCCATACCAATATTGTTATGATAAAGAATATGGCGAAGAGCTTTGTGGTCATTTGTTCAAATTGAAGTTTTTATTGCATTGCAATCTTTAAACGTGTGTGTGTGTGAGTGTGAGCGTGTGCAGACACAGACAGACACAGGTATGCAAGTGTAAACAAGCACACGCCCAGTGTGTATCTCATCACGCACACACACACACACACACACACACACACAATCCCACAGTAACGTGTAGGTTTTGCACACCTAAGTACACTTAATCACACTTAAACAAATGCAAACAGCTGTTAAAAACCCAAAATGCTAATCCTAAACTGTTTTTATTCAACATAAATACACAAGCACACACACATTAGTTGGTGTTAAGAGTCTGTCATTTGGTAGTTCAGGCTCTTAGGAGTGTTTTTGACATCTCAATGTGAATCCCTCCCTTCTAATCTCTTAACAGTCTGCAGCCATCAAACAGAATCCTGCTTTTCTGTTTTGCTTCAAATCGTCACCTTTCCCTTGTTCTAGGTGCAGTCCAAGGGTGTAATTTAAAACATGGATGTTTGTGATGTGTGGGGTGAATTACGTGAGATCATGTTATTCTTTTAATGTGCTGCGTTCATTTCTAAATGTAAGTGTTACAGGTGTTAAGCTCTCCCCCCGCATTGGGGGAGAGCTTAATTAAATCACTGACAAAGTACAGTACCGGTACATTCTTTTATAATGTAGGGTGAGAATTCTCCAGTCATGAACATTTAAAGGCACACTCCTCGATATGTATTCGGAATTGCTGTTGGTTGAAATTAGGTACAAACACATTTTTCTTTATTATGCTTTATCTATTATCAGAAACATTTGACATTCTCCTCTACTCCTCCCCTAGAGAGCTTCTCGGTTGAGACCCTATTCACACAACACAAATGAGTTGTGCAAAAAAGTACAGTACATACAGTATACAGTATTTATACAGTATACAGCAGGGGTGTGAATCAGGTGTGTTGGAGCAGGGAGAGATCTAAATCATGCAGGGCAGGGGGCCTCCAGGACCAGGGTTGAACACCCCTGGTATACAGTATACACTATTAGAGTTGAGCACTATGGTAATGACGTAACCTCGTCTTGTCACTTTGACCACTGACAACCACAGGGCCGCTGTGCATGTGCGCGCGTGTGTGTGTGTGTGTGTGTCATGCTTTACGGCGTGCATATAAATCGGCCTGCAGGTGATGCGTCGAGCACAGAGCAACTCCCCCCGCATCCCCCCCAAGAAGTACCACTCGTTCAACCAGCCCCGGGACCTCGACCTGGCCAACCTGCTCAACCTGCCCGGGTACAAGCCCCGCCAGCGCCCCCCGTCCTACCCCGCCCACGTCAGCCCCACCAGGGAGTGGCAGGACCCCCCCAGTAGCTCCCACGTGCCCCGTATCCGCGTGTCTTGTGTGCCTGACCCCGCCCTCGACCCCTCTCAGCCAATCCCGTGCAGGCAGAGCCCACCGAGGAGCTTGGAAGACATCCGGGGGCGCAGCCCGGATCGCCGGGTCAGTCGTACAAGTAGGAGGAGGAGGGGCGTCCTCTCTGTAGACTCCTCCCCTTCCCTTTTCTCCTCTTGTCATCTCTCTCTCCGACTCACTAACAACAGAAGATGGATGTTTCCTTGGTTTCATATTTGAATAAACCCAGCGCCTTGCTCATGGGCACACTGACTGTAGCATAACACCGGGTATCAAGCATGTGATTCTGTCTGAAAACCTCTCTCTCTCTGTGCAGGTGGACTCACAAACTAACCCTGACCTCCTCGTCAACTTTTCTTTCAGTTGGGTGACTACTGCATCTTTCTGGTGGTTCCATTATCGTCTCAAGTGGTTCTCAACCGAGCATAGACCTTAATGACCTCCATGGTTGTCTCTCTTATAATATCCACCAATATAAAATCTGCCAGATCTTCCAGTTAAAAAACTTGAATGAATGGGCAGTAGTCTGAATGATAAGTGTTTTATTACAGTTATTGAGTCGACATAAATGGCAGTGAAACACGTGACTTTATTTTGTGACTCTGCCCTGGAAGGTGCGGTCTCATGGCTGACATTAAGGACTCTAGACTGCATGTTGGGAATGGGAGGGTTCTCATTGTTCCACCATAACACAATGCTAACAGGCACTAATCCTCTACTTTGTAGGTTATGCCTGGGATCAACACACTGACACCAGCTGACAGAATCATTGTAACCAGAGCCTTTCCTTCTTTCTCATACGCAAAGTAGCTATCAGAAGGTTCTGCCTTATGCAAATTAAATCTCCATATTGGAACGCACAGCAGGGCTAGGCTGTATTTAGCTTAAATCCAGGCCATTTAGCACGCTGACACATGTCAGCCCCCAGACCCACGCACTGACACGCACGCATATTTTAAGCAGTTCTCCAGGCCTGCCCCCTGGTGGCTGCCGGTGGACAGATGTAGGCCACCCATGTCTAGAATAGTCTCGCGTGTGTCTCCCCCTGGAATGTCACGGCCACCGCGTGCACACAGGAACACACATACACAGATAGGTCTTCCCTTGTAAAGAGGGAATCGACATTTAGTGTGTGCATCCCCACACACACACCTTATAAACACATTGACTACATCATTACACCTTGAAGGACAGAATCATCTTGAAACATTAGCTCAGAGAGAGAGACTCCAATGGAACGGAATGACTGGGATAACATTTCCAATAATACATTTCATTCTGTTATGTGTGAGGTGGAGGAGACCTCTAACATTACTCCTTCCTTGCAGCATAAAGTCTCCAACCGGATCTCCGACCCGTCCTTGCCTCCCCGCTCAGAGTCTTTCAGCAGCGGAGGAATCCAGCAGGCCCGTACCCCCCCGACGCATCGTGCTGTAGAGTCACAGGTGTGTGTGTGTGTGTGTGTGTGTGTTTTGTTGTGTAGTACGGCTGTTCTCAAGCATTCTGACCAAGGATCCCCAGAAAGAAATGACTTTGTATAACTAATCGCTATACAAATGGAGTCACATTGCTCATCATAATAATTACCTGCTGCTGCCAGCTAGCTGAAAATAAGGGAAGAGAGCAAGCTTGTGTTCCCCTCCTCCTCTGCTCACTCACTCTGAGGGCCTGATTGGTCACAACCTTCGGGTAGCATGGCAAAATCTAAATGGATTTAGGTGATATCAACCAGAGCAGATATTCTCATAGAGAATTTCACTCACTGATAGCTGACGCATGTTTATGACATTTCAGAAAATTATACTGCATTTATAGTGGATCTAAAATCATACCTAGAGCACCTTTTCAAATGTCAATTACATTTAAGGTAGTTAAAGTCTAGTCTAGTGTGAAAATGAAGTCCCACAGTTTCCATTGTTTCCAATGTGCATTTTATATATATATAAATATATATATATATATATTACCAAGCTTGTAAAAACAAACATACAACTGCTTTATACATTGCATTCTTACCTGAGTGAGCAATTATAAAATCTGAAATAAAAAGCGCCAGACAGTGGAATAATCTGGAGCTACACCCAATTCATAAAGTAAAATTAAAGGCACAGTATTTTTGAAGGACAAACGGCAAGATTGTTCAAGCTTTATTGTCCTGTTTATTACCGTTTCCATCACCAGAGATCTGTATCGATAAGAGACCGTGTGAAAGCATTGAATAAGAAATGCTAGTGTGTGTGTGTGTGTGTGTGGGTGTGTTAGCCTGCGCATGCGAGTGTGTTTGCATGAGATCTACTCCTCCTCCTCGGACTGTTTTTCAACCCCCTGAATGTATCTTCCTCTCCTCCGCTCCCTCGTTCCTGCTACATCCGCTGCCTGGCTCCACCCTTCTGAACATGCTGTGCCATGAAAAACACCACCCTGCACCTCAACCCGCACACCACCTCCTGTGTGTGTGTGTGTGTGTGTGTGTGTGTGTGTGTGTGTGTGTGTGTGTGTGCGCAGATGGCCCACCTGGTCCAGGTAAAGTCTCATGGTCTGTCGGGCTCCCAGTCTCTGTTCGACCCCCACGGGCTGTCCTCGTCCCCCAGCCCCCAGCGGCCCCCCATGCCCCGCCAAAACTCTGACCCCACATCCGACACGCCCCCCGCCCCGCCCCTCCCCCACCTGCCCCTCCCGCTCGACAAACTGGACCGCAGCTCCTGGCTGAGACAGGAGGATGACCTGCCACCCAAGGTGTCTGCCTGCCTGCCTGCCTGCCTGCCTGCCTGCGTGCTTACCTGTGTGTTTGCCTGTGTGTTTTCCTGTGTGTTTATCTGCCTGTCTGTGTGTCTGTCTGTGGGTTTACATGCATGTGTGTGTGTGTCTGTCTGTCTGTCTGTCTGCCTGCCTGCCTGCTTACCTATGTGTTTGCCTGTGTGTTTTCCTGTGTGTTTATCTGCCTGTCTGTGTGTCTGTCTGTGGGTTTACATGCATGTGTGTGTGTGTCTGTCTGTCTGTTTGTCTACGTGTGTGTGTTTACCTGCCTGTGTGTTTATCTGCCTGCCTGTCTGTCTGTCTTTGTGTTTACATGCATGTCTGTGTGTCTGTCTGTCTGTCTGTCTGTCTGTCTGTCTGTCTCTGTGTGTGCTTACCTGCCTGTGTGTTTACCTGTGTGGTTATCTTCCTGCTTGTGTGTCTGTCTGTGTGTTTACCTGCCTGTGTGTCTGTATGTCTGCCTGTCTGTCGGTCTGTGTGTGTGTGTGTTTACCTGCCTGTGTGTGTGTTTACATGCCTGCCTGTCTGTGTGTTAACCTGATGATCTGTCTGTCTGTCTGTCTGTCTGTGTTTACCTGCCTGTGTGTCTGTTTGTCTGTGTCTGTCTGTGTTTACCTGTCTGTCTGTGTGTTGCCTGCCTGCCTGCTAGCATGCCTGCTTGCCTGTCTGTCTGTATGTCTGTCTCTGTGTTTATCTGTCTGGCTGTCCCTCTTTGTACTTACCTGTCTGTATTTCTGTCTGTCCGTTTGTTTGCCTGTCTGCCTACCTGTCTATCTAACTACCTGTCTTTGTTTGTTGGTCTGGGAGAATGAAGGAGTGTGTCTACTGTATGGGTGTGTGTGCGTGTGCGTGTGTGTGTGTGGCTGCATGTAAATGTTTTGTGTCTAATCTACTGTATAGTATAACAAAGCAGTAGCAGTAGGAAGGGCCTACAGGGAGCGACAAAGAAGCTCTGGCTTCTGAACGCTTGTGTTGTGCTTTCAGGTTCCACAGAGGACAACGTCCATCTCTCCTGCTCTGATTAGAAAGAACTCTCCTGGGAACGGGCCGGGTCTGGGGCCGCGAGCTGCAGCACACCTGATACGAGCAAGGTACACACACACACACACACACAGTAATACACAAATGCCACACAATTTAGCACACACATTCATGCAGCCAAATACACACGCGCACACACACACACACACACACACACACACCGAACAGTAGGAATGCAACTAACAACGTGCGTGCTGTGATTGTGCCTGTTGCCACAGCAACCCGGACCTGCGGGTTTCCATGGATATGCCCCTGAAGAGGGCCAGTAGTGGCAGCTCCTCAAGCTCTAGCACCCCCAGTTCCCAGGGGGGTTCCAATGAACGGGGTACACACACACACACACACACACACACACACACACACACACGCACACACACGCTTAAGTTGACAGTTAGCAGTATTTGTTTTAGATCAGCATTTTGACACTGTGTGTGTGTGTGTGTGTGTGTTTGTGTGTGTGTTCAGGCACTAAGACTGAAAGTACCACAGCATCTTCCCAGGAAACCAAAGATGACATGAGAGAGCTGACCAGGCCTAGCAGACCCGCAGTGAGTACACGCCCACATTTTGAACACAGTTGCCCAGTTACAGGGCATCACATTAAGCACATCACAATCAATGAAGTTCAGTAGTAGTACCAATAGCCTCCAAAACATCAGTGTGAGACCCACAGTGAGTCCATACACACACATATGTGCACGCGCGCACACACACATACACACACACGCACACACACATACATTCATATGTACTGTCTCTTCTGTGGACTAACCATTATGTAATGTTCATTATATTCCAATCTCTGTCTTTGCTTTCCCAACAAAACTATCTTTGCTACTCCTCCTTTCCTCTCTCCTCTTTTTTTCCTGTCCTATCCTGTCCTATTCTGTCCTCTTCTCCCATCCTCATGTCCTCCTCTCTCCATCCTCCTTCAGAGCTATAAGAAAGCAGTAGACGAGGTTAGTGACATTTCTCTGTCTGAAAGCCTTCACACATCCAGGGAGAGGTCAGAGTGTTGAAACCATTTTCCAGGGCCTGGTTCTCTTTTATAAACATCTCGCCTACGATAAAGCTTGTGGCGTTTAAAGACAACAGGTGGCGTAACGACTCTGACATTTTCAGGCATTGATTTATCTCGTCCCTGGTGTGTAAAGGACTCTGCTAGCATTCTTTCTCTCTCTCTCTCTCTCTCTCTCTCTCTCTCTCACACACACACACATACCACCTCTGTATTGTGTACACCAGGGCTCCTACATATCTCCTACAATCTGATATGTATCAAATGCATTTGATACAAACCAGACTTCTAAAAGGCGAAAGCATAATGTATGATCTGGGAATTTGAATTTAGATATTTGACAGATAAATATATGAATACAAATGTAGGAACCTGTTGACTAGGAACCTGTTGACTGTCACCTATTTCTTCTTCTTCTTTTTCTTCTTCTTCTTCCACTTCTTCTTATTAATACTTAAGCACGTGCACCCATTATCACCCAGTCACTCCATCTCTTTGACAAATCACCCTTGTGGCGGTGATTTGGTTGTCTGTGATTCAACAGCCGTTGTGGCTGTTGTTTGGATGGCTGTTGTTAATTGGGTAGCTGTTAATAATTGAATGGATGTTGATTGGGTGGGTGATAATTAGGTGGCTGTTGATTGGATGGCTGCTGCTGTGGGACCTCGTGTTCTTCCTATAACTTTCACTGCCTCATTCATTCTCCCTCTCTCTCTCCCTCTCTCTCTCCCTCTCTCTCTCACTCTTGCTCCATTTTCACCCCTCCTCGATCCGTCACTAGGAGGAGTTGGTAAGACCACCTCCCTTCCTCCTCCCATTCTCACATGCACGCTCATGTGCATGCCACCTTTGTGATTTTCGACCCATCTGGTTCGTTATGGAATGTCCTGGAGAGGGATTTTAGGAATAATGTTTTTCTGACCTTTTAACCTATTCTTGACCCTGTGTCACTGCGGCATGATGGGATCTGTAGTTTGACTTCTCTGTAGTTTGTCTTTCTTTTTTCCCTGTCTTGCACAAATGTTAAATGTTCCCATCAAATGTGGACAGTCCATGAGTCAGCCATGACATGGGTGATGCAGAAAAACGTCATGCAAATCTGAGTCATGTAATTGCCAACCCTTTAACGCTTAAATGTTTAAACGGTTGACATTTGACCTCCTGTTTTACCTGCTCAGGGTAATGTGTGAAAATGGTTATGCAGAAGTTGAAAGCTTTGACTCCTGCTAATGGGAACCCTGGGGAAAATGTGGTAAACGAAACGAGTGAAAACGATATTGTTTGAAATGGCAGATGCTTTTGCTTCTACTAGTGTAGAAAATATCGAATGTATGCATACGAGCTACTATTGCTGTAATATCTGTAATATCTGTAGTAGGGAAAACAGCAGTGGTTGTACATTCATACGTACATATATACATTCAGTTGGCCGTACATACAGCACTGCTATAAACTAGCAAGTTAGCAATAGTCACGGGCCTCTGTGGACCTCCAGGACCTGACCGCTCTGGCCAGGGAACTCAGGGAGCTGAGGCAGGGGGAGGAGACCAGCCGTCCGCCAGTCAAAGTGACGGACTACTCCTCGTCCAGTGAGGAGTCTCATAGCAGCGAGGATGAGGGCGAGGGCGGGACCAACGATGGCACCGTGGCCGTCAGTGACATACCACGCATTATGTAAGTGTCTGGACTAGAGTCATTCTGTTTATATGTATTACAACTAAATGTATTCAATAAGTACTTGTATGTATGTAACACTTGCAGAAATACATACACAATGTAAATAAATGTGTCTTTCAGGCCAGCTGCAAGTCAGGCAGCCAGCGAGGCCTTCGGAATAATGGGAGGCCCTAACGACTCGCAGGGCGGTTCCTATGGAAACAGCTCCCAGGACAGCACGCTGATGATGCGCGAGGTGAGCGCGACCTTTTGACCTCGCGGGGTCAGTGCCGTGGCAGAGGGTGACCCCTCCAGCCAGCGCGTGGGATTAGCTGTGCCGTACATGTGACACATTCGATGTGCTTTGTTGTGACTCTGTTGTGTGCTGTTCTCCCATGGCAACGCCCGCAGGTGTGTGTGTCTGTGTGTGTGGTTATGTATGTGTGTGTGTGTGTGTGTGTGTGATTATGTGTGTGGTTATATGTGGGTGTGTGTGTGTGTGTGTGTGTGTGTGTGTGTAGCATTTAACACAGTTCTACAATAAGCCCCGCCTCTCCTCCACACCTGACCTGCCAATCATAGCCCAGCCCCCGTTTCTGGAACAGCCCGCCAATCTCTCTTTCTTACAGAAACGCGGTGAAAGGAGGCGCAGTTCCGCCGCCAGCAATGGTTACCCTAGCAACGCTAATGTGTTCCCTGGCAACGCCAATCTTCCTGATTTGGTGCAGCAAAGTCCCTCTCCCCTGGTCTCTCCAGGCGATGGTTCTGTGGCCCAAGTAGGTTTTCTATTAGCACCCCCCCCCAACAATCTAGCTTTCCTCCAGGTCCCGTAATCCCTTACCTAGATGCCCCTCTACCTTTGCCTTGTACCTTAGTACCCTAGACCTAATGCCCTGTGTGCCAACCTGAGAGACCTTTGACCTTTCAACCCCGTCCCCCTTCCACCTAAACACAAGAGTCTGACAGCAGTCTCCATTATGGTACACGTACACATTACAACGTACCTGCTCGCACAGCTGAACGTGAACTGGTTTACTGGTGGATACTTCTGTTCTGCTTGGCTTTAATCCTCTGAGCCTTGTCCCTACTCTTCCCACTGTCTCATACCAGTCATCTGTCCTGTGTCACCTTCTCTGTCCTGTCTGCCTCAAATGGGTAATTAAGGGTCTCTGCTCAAGTAAAGGGACATGTTGTATATTGTATTGATGGTGAAGGTGAAAGAAGGGCTGTATTTCATGTTGTGGTACAGTGTGATATGCCAACTACAATGAAACGTTGATTCTCGGTTTTGGGCCTGTCTGTGTGACGTCTGTTCTGGATCCTACTATTTCTGTTTACTGCCATTGACATTCAGCTGAAGCTAATTTGAGATGCCCATACTCATGAATGTGTATGGGTGTACAGTATGTAGATGACCCTGTAATGGACTGTTGCTAACTATACCTGACCACTGACCAGGAAGGACTAGATTAGTAGTAGATTTGTAGTAGCAGCTATGAAACAGGATTACAATGTATATGGTATTTCAACATAGTGTGATGAGGCTCTAACAAGCAGCTCCTGTGAAACCTTACCACATGTATCTCAATGTTTCCATTATGTTGACAGTTACCTAAATATTACAATGTAAGTGTACTTTCTCCAACCTGGCAACCCCTCGGAATGCTTACATTCTGTTGAATCTGAGTCCTCCTCTGTGATTGACAGTACGGAATAGGGAGTGGGAGTGGCTCCAAAGCTTCCTTCACGCCATTTGTTGATCCTCGGGTATACGGGACCTCCCCTACAGAAGATGACGAAGACAATTCTGCATCAGGTATGCCTGTTTATTGCATACTCCAATAAAAACAATATTAAAACAGCAGTAATATTAAACAGTATAAAACGACTATATCATGAGTCCTGATATAGGTTGTCATGTCATGTATCCACAAAATAACGTCATGCTAATGTCCTGTCATATGAATGATGTCACATCATAATGATGTCACATCCTGTCGGCCCACAGCAATGTTCGCTGACGAGCTGATGAGGCAGGAACAAGAGCAGGCCAGGCTGAACGAGGCCAAGAAGATCTCTGTGGTCAACGTGAACCCCACCAACATCAGGCCGCACAGTGACACCCCGGAGATCCGCAAGTACAAGAAACGCTTCAACTCTGAGATCCTGTGTGCCGCGCTCTGGGGTAAGGCAATTTAAGAAAGACCACTTCTACCTGTTAAATGTGGAGACAGTGATTGTAAGGATAAGGATAGTGTTATCTCAGCCTTGAAAATGTCCAATTGGAGGGGCGGAGCTTCTGAGGGGTGGCATTGACGAGAGAGGTGTTTATGTTTTGATCAAGTTCAAATATCAACAGTATTTTTCCAACATCGCTGAGTCCACCTTTAAGAAGACTAACACTAATAATATATTACTTTTCTGACCCATGCTGTTTATTATTGGAACTGAATTTGAATGATCCGTTTATGCAGGTGTAAACTTGTTGGTGGGAACAGAGAATGGTTTGATGTTACTGGATCGTAGTGGTCAGGGGAAGGTTTACAACCTAATCAATCGACGGCGCTTCCAGCAGATGGACGTTCTAGAGGGACTCAATGTCCTTGTCACCATCTCAGGTTTGAGGAGTTTTCGTTCTGTCGTCTTATATAAAAGGTGTTATATCTTATATACAGTATTATATCTTTAGTATTACAAATGCACTGTTTTGCCATACCATGTTGTTTGTTAATGTACATTTGAAGTCACGTCTTCTTAATGGAATAAAGATCAAAACAATGATAATGTATGAGTTATGCTACCACAAATATTTGAACAAATACAGTTCCACACTCCAATTGCTTCAAGGAGAATACAGCTGTTAACACATTTGTGATACAGAGTTTATAGGGGATAAGAAAGAATCATCCCCTATACGGTTATTTCAGTACTGACTTTGGTGTACGGATTATTTAATCCAATGTGACTTTACAGTGAGTACAATTACACCACTTTAACAACATGAGTATTTGTCCAGGATATGAACATTATGTCTGGGGAAAGTAGAAGTGTAGTGTAATAGACAATAGTGTTCCGCAGGGGCTCTATGCTGCTTGTCATTGTCAGTCACAATGGGTCCTATTGTCAGCAAAGCATCTGAAATGTCAAAGTGAATAATGGTTCTCTTCGCAGGGAAGAAAAACAAGCTTCGTGTTTACTACCTGTCCTGGCTGAGGAACAGGATCTTACACAACGACCCAGAGGTAGAGAAGAAACAGGGCTGGATCACTGTCGGAGAACTGGAGGGCTGCGTGCACTATAAAGTTGGTATGTGCTTTTCTCAGAGTGTGTGTGTGTAATATGTCTTGACACTGGAGTGCATGGTCTGTATAATTCCATCTAATTCCTCTGCCCTGCTCCTACAGTGAAGTATGAGAGAATTAAATTCCTGGTGATTGCTTTGAAGAACGCTGTAGAGATCTATGCTTGGGCCCCCAAACCCTACCACAAGTTTATGGCTTTTAAGGTAAATAGAAAACACACACAATAATTATATTTAGACATAAGTGGAAGACTTGTGATTGCAGTGATTTATATGTAATTCCTTATCTAATTGTGCCAAATGCAATTAAGTATTTAGCATATACAGTAGTCAAATGTATCCCAAAATGAATGGAATAGTTTGCAAGATAGTGACTGTCACGTTTTGCAAAAAAGACCCACAAACAGATGTACTGAATCACACGATTTATTAAAGTCCACAATCCAAGCTCTTAAATCAAAGGCAGTCCAATGTCTAAATCCGGGTAGAAGGTGGCAAACAGAGCAAAGGCGGCAGGCAGAAGCTAGGTCCAGTAACAGGCAGGGAGTCAGGTACAACAAGGAAAACTAAACTAGGACTGTTTTGAGAAGCGTTCAGGCAAGAAACTGAGACAATCTGACAATGGATGCAAGCAGGAGCAGGGTAGAAGTAGCCAGCAGGTGATTAGTAAGTGGGACAGGTGGGACTGATTACAGGTAATAGGTGCATGTGATAGGTAGAACCAGGCTGGGGCGGAGTGAAGGGAGAGAGAAAGGGCACTAGACCGGAGCCCTGGCAGTGACCTGCTATAAAACGTAACCCTCATGTTGTCCTCTGCGTCAAAATGACCCAAATCACTATCTCTTTGTGGCAGATAGAGGGCGCTAAACCTAATTATACAGCTTACACACACACATGATGTGCACTGCTGGCACAGCAAGGTGTGACTTTGAAACCCGAGGACAACAGGAGGGTTAAAAGGCACATAAAACAACACAAACACATAAATAAATAATTAATAAAATAAATAAATACACACAGCAATGCCAGAGTTCAAGAAGTACATTTTATTAAAGTAAGATATTGTTTCTGCATGTAACAAGTGACTCATCATCTTCTTTAATTTACTGTTTTGTTGTCAGTGCATGTATTAACACAACCTGGTTCAGCACAAGCTCTCATTCACACGCATACATGTATACTGTAGCTGACAGTCATATCTATAAGTGCATTATTCATTGTTTACCTGGGTGGTTGGCCGTTCCATTCATTTATGGTTTGACTGTGCTGCATATGCTGAATCTACTTTAACAAACTCACAATCCTTATATATACAGGTTGGGTCAGGTTACAGAACAGTTTTCGCTGTAGTTTTCAGCTGTAGTATTTACTATTTGGGATGTGTGTGGTTTTTAACATTAAGGGTTTGCGCAGGTTTTTAAAATTGGTCCCGTATGGGAATGCATCATCGAATGAATTGAAAGGCTCTCTCTCTCTCTTTCTCTCTCCCTCTCTCTACCTGGGTCTTCTCCCTGTTACTAGTCGTTTACAGAGCTGCAACACCGTCCTCAGCTGGTTGACCTGACAGTGGAAGAAGGTCAAAGGCTGAAGGTCATCTATGGCTCCAGTGTGGGCTTCCATGTCATCGATGTGGATTCTGGGAACCCTTATGACATCTACATCCCCTCCCATGTAAGGATATGGACTGTGCATTTGTGTGCAATTCAAAGGGTGATAGTGTGTGTGTGTGTGTGTGTGTGTGTGTGCATGTGTCTGTGTGAAAAAAGGGTGAGTGTGTGTGAAATTCAAAGGGTAATAGTGTGTGTGTGTGTGTGTGTGTGTGTGTGTGAGAAATTCAAAGGGTTATTTATGTATGCCACATTACCAAAAATAATGGAAAGTATCAGCTATGATTGTGCGTGTGTGTGTGTGTGTGTGTGTGCTCGCACGTCACTATGTACCTTCCTTTTTCAGACCCCACACTTGCAGATTGCAGATTGATGGGTGGGGGGTGGGCGGGGGTGGGGGGAGGTGTACTGTCTACCTTGCGGTCACTTTGCGTGAGTAGTGTCTCGCCATGCGCGTGTCTGTTGCCACAGCAACCACAGCATGGGTGTCTGGTGGGGGGCTCTATTGTTGCAGCAGTTTCTCTCCTTAGGTGAGGTGGGTTGGGTTGGGGGGGGGGGGCAAACCCCACCAGGACAGACAGAGAAGAGAGAGACAGAGGACCATAGGCCATACCCCGCCGTTGCTCGCGCCTGACCTCCGACCCCCAATCCCCCCCCCCCTCCCCCCACACCCTCCCTCCCCTGTCCGGCAGATTCAGAGTCAGGTGACCCCCCATGCCATCGTGGTTCTGCCCAAGACGGACGGCATGGAGATGCTGCTGTGCTACGAGGACGAGGGCGTGTACGTCAACACCTACGGACGCATCACCAAGGATGTGGTGCTGCAGTGGGGCGAGATGCCCACCTCCGTCGGTACGTCAACCAATCAGCTCGCTTGATCTTCCGAACTTGACCCCACCCCCTCACCCCCCCCCCCCCAAAAAACCCCACCCACCTGACCTCTGACCTCTCTTAGCGGAGTGAGCAGATCATCTGTCACCTGTCACTCCCCAACCTTCCTCTCGCTTTCCCTTTCTGAAACGCACACGCAGGCCGCTTCATTCCAGACAGGCTCACCACAGTGTTCCGCGCGGGCCTCCATCTGCCGCATGCTGTACGCTGAGCTAGCCACAGCACAGCAGCTAGCTTTAACACGCCCCGAGCTGCACACAAACATTAGCACGCGCTAGAGCTTAGCACTCGCTGTAACCTTACTCGTAGCCTGGTTTTGCACCTTCCTTTCATTCCTTTAACCCTCACTGTGTGGAGAAATGCTTCTGTCTGTCTGTCTGTCTCTCTTTTAGTCTGTGTGTCATACGTTGGCGTTGATTCCAGTGGTCTTGACAGTGCTTATTGTGAAACCACAATTTATATTTGTATCATCCATTGTTATGTTAATATTATTTTTAATTTCAACCTGTCCTGTTTCCTTGTCTGGATAGATGCATAAAAACAAAAAAGCATACCTTTTACTATTTTATAATATTGTATATCATAGCAAATAGCAAGGAAACATTGCACGGTTGTGTTAAGCCGAGTATCACATTAAGGATGGATGTCTAAATAATTTCCCCTCCAACCCTCATTCTCTTATTCTCACACATCACAGTACATTGTCCTGAATGGTTGAACATTTACTACTTTGTGTTTCATTATTATCTCTATCTTAAAGCATTATCAGTTTTATTGTTTGTTGATACAATACATTATGTTCAGCTAATACCGTCATTATAATATGTTATTGTCCAGAAAACTAAACACATTGTGATGATAATGTGCAGACCACTGCTCCTATACATACCTCTCATACAAAGCATAAAAATGTTTAGATTTCCATTTGCCTCACAACAGAAAACTGTTTACAAGAGAGAACGGAATGTGGTCGAAATGAATGCGCAACTATCAATCAATGATAAATCACGCAAGCACATCCATCAGAACTTTGTCACTGCCTTTGAAATAACATGAATCAAATATCCTTCACGCTAAGCTTCCATTCTTTGTCAGCTAATAATACCACAAACTGTTTCATCACATCCATAACGCTGAAAACATCGCAGAGCTCCAAATCAGCCCCTGTCAAGCTCAGAGGGTAGCTAAACTATATTACCTAGAAACTGCTGCAATAATCTCCTCCCATGGCCTGGGTGTGAGACTGCGCCTGAGTGAGCCCTCTCCTGTCCAATCCTCTCGTCTCTGTGTGTGTTTGTGTCCCCTTGTCCCGCCCCCCACCTGCAGCCTACATCCACTCCAACCAGATCATGGGGTGGGGAGAGAAGGCCATTGAGATCCGCTCCGTGGAGACGGGACACCTCGACGGAGTTTTCATGCACAAGCGAGCTCAGCGACTGAAGTTCCTGTCTGAGAGGAACGACAAAGTATGTTTGGCTCTCTCAGACACACACACACACGCACACACACACGCACACACACACGCACACACGCACATGCACAAACACAAACAAAACACAGCTCCCGAAGCTATAACTGTAACATTGTGTTTAAACATTCATATTAGTAAATGTTGACATTGCCTGCCCATTGAAAAAAGCCTTTCTATTTATTTCTGGTAGTTTTTATAATAGGAGGCTCAGAGGCTCAGAGTTGGCCTTCCTGTAAGTATCCTTGCCCAAGATGTCCAACCCCAGGCTGCTCCTTGTAATACTTTTACTTGTAGTAAATTTCGTTGGATTAACGTCCCATAATTTACATAATTGAAACCACATATATCTGCTAAATTCAGAATTTGTCCAATTTATAGAGTTTACTTCATTAAAATAGTGGGTTTAGTTTACAAAAAACAGGCAGGAAGAGATCTCACAAACTTCATTTTGATGTTAATGTTTCTCAGGTGTTCTTTGCCTCTGTGCGCTCTGGAGGCAGTAGCCAAGTCTTCTTCATGACCCTCAACAGAAGCTCCATGATGAACTGGTAAATTTCCATCCCCTTCAAAAACAGCCCTCCCCTCCGCTCTGGACTTCACCATGGAGGACAGAGGGGTGACAGGAGGACAAAGGATGGATGAGAAAACAAAGGAGGGAGGCTCATTGAATGACTCACTGGCTAGAAGTTTGCCCACAACTTGTACTAACACGTTAATACGTGTCACCTGCAAACCTGTCCTCCATCCACAGGGAGTGCTAGTGGTTACCTGCATATTGCTGGAAGCATTGTCCCTTTTAGACAAAAGAGCTACTGTCTGAAACTGATGAAGTGGAGAACATATCTTGGTCCGTGGACTGCTTTTGGCTTTTTTAGATTTGATTATGACTGAAGAGGACACTTAGAGTCCTAATATGACCCAACAGGATCTATAGTAGTAGTTCTTAGTTCATCAGTAAAGTCTCAAATGACTATCTTGGAATGCTGTTGAAATCTTGGTTTACCTTCTACATAATGAGGAAACAACTGAAATCCTATTAATAAGCATTTTAGTTTTATTGTTTTTTGTGCATCTTTGACAAAGTTGTTTTCAGGTACTGTAACTCCCCTGAAATATGCTCTTGTATGTAAGAAAAGGAGTCACTCTCCATCTAAGGTGCCATTCTTATAATTCAGACTTTTTACTTGTTGTATTTCACATGGGACAATACTCAAGACTGTTTTCTAAGTCCTTAGTATCCACGGGTAGCCTACAGTAATCAACCAAGCAGCTTTATGCCAATAAAAGTTAAACTGCTGTTCCTGTCCTTTTGTCCTGTTTGTAATCTTTGCCAAAACAAATGGCCACATTTTACGAAAAATGTTTTTGATGAAGTTTGGCTCTGCACTTTCTGCATACAAGAGTGAATGATATGTATCAGGGCTAGCATTGGATGTAAGGACACCATGTCTCATCTGTGTTTCTGGTGACAAAGGAAAAGGAAGGTTGTAGATATTGTATTATTGTTCAACTGTAACACAAAAATAACTTCTCAGAAGAAGAAATTGGCATAGTTGAGTTGCCAATCTTATATCTTATGGTAGTTTCACTTTTATGTCCATCCATTGCTATAGCTGCTGTTCTGTGTGCATTGTACTTCTGTAAATACTCATTTTACTGTTAGGGACTCAACTTTGCAATCTAACACTATTGTCTATTGTGTCTGAGAAAGAACAAATGAATAATGATAAAATTAGGTCTTTCTTGCCTCAGTCAAATCTCTGTACAATGTCTATTCATTACTTCACATCTCAGTGACTAGAGTAAAACAAGCAAGCTGAAAACATTCCTTATATCTCCATAGCTTATAACTATGTGTTACATTGATTTTGTTAATTTGCATGGTGACATATTTGTTTTATGTCATTAGTTAAAATTTGTAAGTTAAAGGCAATACACGGCCTTCTCACAAGTCTTGCAAGTATGGTGATAAGGGGTGAGCCCAAAAGAAAAGAAAATAACTTTAGCAGGGGTCAGAATTGTACATTTACACTGTTAATGCTTTATTTAAACATCTGGATGCATTAATAATACTTTAAGAAAAAGTACCTTCCGTTCACATTGTTGCACTCAACTTACATTGACTGAGCAGGTCGGGGTCTCTTTGCACAGGTAAATGTGTTCCCGGACCCCCATTGATCAGTTTTAAGGTTAAAACTGACCATTATGGTTAAGAGGCTATATTGCTCTATAACCACTGAGCCATTCCTTCTTTGTTTACCAGTTAGAACATGAGTAGGCTATAAGGGGAAAAGCAGTAGGCCTACGTATTTTAGTTGTTAGCTCATTATTGATAGAAATGGGTTGGATTGGTGGTAGCAGGAGTAGCGGATGCTGTGTGATAGACAGGGAATTGTCTATCAATAGGAGTGTGTCAGTGAGGGGAAATAAAATAAATAGATAAAAAAAGATATATATATAAAAGCGTTTCGTTACATCTTACAGATTATTTTAGAGAAAGACAAAAAATGATGTTCACTTATTAAAAAGTAGTTGTCTTTCTACAGAATAAAGCAAATAGCTATGAGAATTTCTTAAAAAAAATGTTTTTATTGTGGTATTATTTGTATTTGTATTAAATTTTTGTAACTGGCCGTGAACATAATATGGGTGACTGGTTGGATGGGTGAAGTGTGTGTGCGTGCGTGTGTGCGTGCGCGAGCACTGCATGTGTGTTGTGTTTGTTTTCACCATCACTGGGATCAAAGTACAACTCAATCTGGTAACACACTCTGTGATGTTTAAATTTCTATAATAAATGTTCCTTCCTTGTACAGAAGCAGAGTTATGGTGGTCTTTTTTTGCATGTATGCATAATCAAATAACGGTGCTATGCTAAAATGCCTATTTGTTTATGAATGCGGCATCATAATTAATATCTCAATATTTGGATGATTAAAATTAAATCCGGTTGGTTTCAAATTTAACGTATTGTTCTTCATAATGAATCGACTTCCATATAACAGAAAGAATATATACGTGAGACTCAGACATGGCAACCCTTTCTTTTTAATGGGCGACCGGAACACATAAACGTCACCCCCCCTCGCTCCCTCGGATGCTGCAGTAAAGTTGATTGCGCCTGCGCGTTGTCGGTCCTCTTTTTCTTGGAAGGTAAGTGTGGCATGGCGCGTGTTTCTTTCCATCGGCATAAACTGAGAACTTGGTGTAGTTTAACCTAAACTAACAGGCGCCGTGATGTACTAAGTGGCATGTGGTGGTTTCTTTCAAATGTAATGTGTCCAATGGCACTTCCTTTGGCCGTGGTTCACGCACACTACATGGGTGTGGGTGCGTGCGCTACAGTCTGCCCCGAATCAAAGAGGCACGAGGCCTCTCACGGGCTCCGCTAAAGTTGCTTGTCATTCACTCGCCCGATATCTCCGTTATCGTCAATGGTTTGTATATTCCATCAAAATTGAGAAACAATTTGACACGGGCGCGTTATCTTTACACAATAAGACGGTCCTTGTTGACAATGCGTCGCCCGCGGCTTTATAGCAGCGGTATAAAACTGCTAAGCTAGGCTAACACGCTAACGTCTACGGGGCTATGTGTGTTAGCTACCTAACGGGTCCGCACATGAGCCAGTTTACAAACTCCACGTTGACGTGTGTTTGATATGGCCACGAACATTATTTGTCAAAGCTATCTAGCCGATCACTGCCGGTGACGTTACATTTATGTAGCTGTCGTCATTTTGTAAAATGTAACAGGCGCTCTACAGTATGCTAGCCGCTGTGGTAAAGTTATTACGGTAATGGCAAAGACAACTTTTAAAGTAAACCACATGTGGCTGGCTCGTCGAACGTGTTCTATTGTTGACGTTGCAATATTGAAATATAATGCATCATAATCCGCCAGAAAGCTACCGGAGAAGGCTGTTACTGACGATGACTAGCTATTTTTTCCCACAAGTGAAATCGAGCTGAAGTAAGCGGTTGCTGACATTTTGAATAACGTGGATAGTGTGGCCTACCGACGGCCACACGTCGCTTGTCAGGGTAAACCTGGAGTACTGTCACTACCACTTGGGACATCGGCCTAGTAGCCTGCTTGTATTAATTTAAATGAGAACAACTTTGTACATAAAATGGGTTTTTAACTCGTTGTGATTCCTGCAATGGTGGGCTTCATTGTTGTAGTTTGGCTTGTATTTATACATCAGCATGTCCTGCAAATATTGTATTGGCTAATTTGGATATTATTCCAATATTTACAACAACTTTACTAATGTAAACTGTATATTTAATCTATAATGAGGGCAACTCTTTACTGAAATACAATATGAACCTGCAGTATGTAGGGCAACAACCATGCCATTTAAAATGCTGTTATATTAACTGCACAAATGAATGTGTCCATCATAAACATTGAAAACCAATGTACCAGACCACTTTAGCCTATAACTTTACATTTCTTCCTCTAGCGCTCCTAGCACCTCACCATGGCAGATCCTGATCTTGACTTCCAAACCACTGAGTCTGGTGCCTCCAGTACCTACCCTCTTCAGTGCTCTGCACTGCGCAAGAATGGGTTTGTGGTGCTGAAGGGACGCCCCTGCAAAATTGTAGAGATGTCCACCTCCAAGACTGGCAAGCACGGACATGCTAAGGTATCTTATAGACAAGAGTAAATGCTTACTGTTTGCAGTTGGCATTCTATTCCTCCTATCTGTCTCACTGTATCCATCAAATCTATTTAAATAGAATGTAACCCCTTTTACAAGCTACTTATGTTAAAATCACTTCCATTCTTACCTATACAAATATCTTGAATATTGTGTGATGCAGCTTGTTCATTAGTGCAATGGACTATCACTACTAGCTGAAACTGCAGCTGGTAGCTTACATTGACTGTAGGCTGGTACAATAGTTTTATAATTACTCTTAAAAACTATAACAGCAGTGTCTTATTTTACCACATACATTGTGTTCTATTGTAGTGCAGCTGTCTTTTGGCAGCCTATTGTAATGGCTCCTCTGACATTAGTCATTTTACTGTTAAGCTATCCTGTGGATCTTGTATTTAACATGCAAATGTATGATCAATTCAAACTACAGTGCAGAGCAATAATCTAAACTGAATATTTTCAGGTTAACATGGTTGGTATTGACATCTTTACCAACAAGAAGTATGAAGATATGTGCCCCTCCACCCACAACATGGATGTCCCCAACATTAAAAGGCTTGACTACCAGGTGGGTCATTTTTGTTATTGGCCGAAAGGTTTGTATGGATGGAGAAATCAATAACCATAAGAATGCATAACTCATTATTATACATGTGCTGACAGCCAGCAGGTTGTTCAAAACGCTAAGGATATCTGGAAGGCTGGTGTTAATGTTGGCGAATCCCTGTTTCTCTTGACGTATGAAATGACAAGAGTATAACCTACCACTGTTAATTTACATGCAACAAGTGTCTGAGCTCAAATAATTGAGTTGCATTAACTTTAAATATGTTGGGATCAGGGTGGAATACTAACTCCCAGTCTTTGAGCAAAACTTACTGACAAAGCTCTGATTTATCAGTTAGGTTTTCACATAACATAGTAAGGAGCTGATCACAGGATGCTTCCCATTTTCATCTCTGCCCCAATATTTCATTCAGTCACTTTGCTGCTGCATATCAAACTGCTGCTTGATATGATAATGCATGCACTTTACTGGAGGATCTGTCATAATGTATAATGGTAAGCACTAACATTGCTGTGCTAAGTTAAGGACAGATTGGTTTGAAACATGATCCTATTGATGTTTCTGTCTTATGCAGCTGCTTGGCATCAACGACGGCTTCATGTCCCTGATGAGTGACAGCGGTGAAATCAGGGAGGACCTGCGTCTCCCTGACTCCGACGTCGGAAAAGAAATAGAAGCTAAGATGGAGGCTAATGAAGAGCTCCTGGTGAGTCTACTGTAGGGTTGTCACGATGCACAAAAAACATTTTGTTTTGATATCGATACTTTTCGAAGAAAGGGGGGGGCACTGTTTTGTCATTATGGTGCGTTGTCTCAATCCTAGACAAGTTCTAGTCAAAGTTTTTGGATAATATAACACAATGGAGCAAAGGCATTCAAGGTGAAAATTTCACCTGACAGAGCAGCAGCATCTCGAACTGTTGTATGCCTACTTGAACATTTTGAGAATATGCTTTGTTTTATTATTACACAGCTGTGTAATCTCTCGGTCAAAAGAACTTCATGACTAGGTCTGCTACATTTGACAGTATGTAGCAGACCTAGTCTGTTAGTGATGCGGAAAAGTCAGTCGGCAAAACATTTAGCCTACGCTGTATTAGTCGGAGCCTGCGTGAGACAGGGTAGCGATGGGAAGAAAGTGGAAAGTTAACATATCCATTGTGAGTGAATTGAAATAAACATCTTATTCTTCAGTCAACATCAGAATAGATATATATATATATATATATATATATCTCTCCTAATCATGTTACCAAGGGTCCTGAATACAGATTGAATGCAATGAGTTTGATTTCTTTGATAACTATAGCCTATATTTGCAACCATATTACTCAGCATTTACCACCTTGGTGTAGGTTTGTGCCATGAGTGCGTTTTCTAGTTATAGAAATAATTATTTACAACTAGAATGTAGATGCATACGTGTTGCCAGTGTGAATTTTGCATTTGCATAGAGATGTTGCCCACACTGGTAAGTTAGCTAAGAGGATAAAGCCATATTAGGCTGTGTTATCATTGCCCATAGTTTTGTCACATCACAAGAAGGCTCCATCGTGCACAAAAAACTGCATTCCCACAGGGAGTGGAAGCAGAGCGATGGCGTACAGGAAATACGATGCTTATTAAAACAATAATTCAAAAAGTACCCATACTTAAAATATGAGGTATTGTGCTGTTTAACGGTATGGTATTGTGGTACCTCACTAGTATAGGTATACTGTGCAGTCACGCCTGGGTTTACTACGCTGCTGGTTGAGTACGAAACTCTTGATATAATGGGATATAGAATAGGGTTAGCCTTCCAGTGCAGAATGCCCAGGAATATACGGCACTTGGTTAACCGGTCTCCAAAGAGCCTTGTGAAACGATATTCTAGAGCATGCATATTAGACTTGATTGTCCCACGGCATAATTATATCAGGCCAGCCAGATATGATTTTAGATTTATTTTATATGTATGAATCCAAACGGGTTTTAAGACAGGTGGGAGGTAAAGTATCTGTTTTTCAACAGGGAAAGTTTTTGCGTCATTTGTGGAGCTGTTTTGTGATCGAATATATCGGCAGACATTATGAATTCAGAAGCTACGGAACTAATTAATGAAAATATTTTCACTTGCATGCTTGTAATATGCACAGTTAAAAAAGTGGCCAAGGCCCTTTTCTTTATTCGCCAGTGACTGTAACACCCCTGTTCTAGAGAAAAGCTCATCTATATGTTCTGTGCTCTGCAGGTCACTGTGCTGCATGCCATGGGAGAAGAGTGTGCTGTTGGCTGCAAACCCATGTCAAGCAAATAGACAGACTTTGCTGCCCAGGCAACAAGCACCACCCACGACTAGTCTCCTGCATTATTGGTTCTGCCACCAAAGCGTCAGCCTTCAGACAACCTCAATCGTTCTGTTGTGATAATTCATCTTTTGTTTCTCTTCTCCATTGCTGTCAGGAATGTCCCTCTGCAACATACTGCATGGTCCTGCCTGATCACTGAGGTTCTGTTTAGCAACAATATACTTTATAAAAAAATACCTTGGAAAACACAACTGATCAGTCGCTCATTCCTGTTTGTTTTTGCCTTCAAAATGTTGGTCTTGCCACTCACATTCCTGAATGTTGACATAACAAACGGGAATAGGCTCATGTATGTCTTTTTATTTTAATTTTAATATTTCTTAGAAATGGCTAGCAGGTATCATGCCTTTTTGAAAGAGGTGGGAGAGGGCTGTTCTCATATATTAGTGGGAGGGAACGTCCTTAATTGGTTATGTACTATGGTTGGCTTGCCAACTGCGATATTGATCTCCAGCATGGCCTTTTGCTCTGGTTCCTAGTTGTTTGGAACTGACATGGTCTCCCAAATGCTGGGATTACTGGGATACCTAGCACGAATTAGCACTTCAGCAAACACCCCAGCATTTTAGAGATCTAAAAGTACACTTTTTATTTTTCAGACCAATGAAAACAAAGGTCAATGATTTCTCCAGTCTCGAAGAGTTTGAGGTGCTTGAGGGTACTGTGCGCTTTACCTCTTGTTTACCACGGGTTTCCTTGTTGCCCTGGTCATCTCCATCTCCCCCCAAAAAAGATTAAGGCGTGAGTGTGTGCAGCAGTGTGTGTGCCTCCAAATTGATGTGGGGGGCAGTTTGCAGTGAAGGTGTGTGTTTGAGGGACTCCATTGTGGAGGGGAGGGTGGTGAATTGCAAACTATTGTTCACTTGAGGCCTTTGTCACCTGACTGGAGATGGCAAAACAATAAAAAGTTAAACAAATGGAAAAAGCATCTAATGTTTGTATATTTGTGTGATGCCCTAAATGTAGCAAAAACCAGCCACTATAAATATAAAGTTTGGAAAATTGGCATGTTATTACTTTGGGCTCTGACTGGAAGAAATCCTATTGCAATACATGTATCCTCTAAATGGTAAGGATAAAATCACTTGTTTATACTGTGACCACAGCTCGCACAACTGCATACCTAAGCTACTAGTAGGTAGTAGACGCGCAAGTCAAATGTGGTTCGTTTAAGTACATCATGAGTCAAACACTCCCACCCCACCACTACCACCCTGTTCCTTCATAGGCAATGGCATTCAAGTGATGTGTTGTAACGCCAAAGCCCTGTCAATTATTGACTAGTGTTTCAGGGGTTTAGGTGTTTATGTTACCATTTGGACTTGCATAAGAGATAACGGTGGGAATGTGTAAATGTTGGCCTCAACGTTTGAGTGTCTTGGGTGTAATAAACTGATGGCTGAAACGTTTTAAGATATAACGAAGACATGTAACGTGATCGCTGCACCAGACTTCACTTATAAGGAAGTGTAGACTCACATCCGAACAGTTACAGTAGGTGGCAGTATCTACTGTGAAAGTTGCGATCTGAAGAAGAAAACCCTCACAATTGTGTACGTCACTTCCTGCTCTTTCTTTCCGGTCCGGTCCCTGAACATGGCACCAGTATGTACAGATGTGTCTTATACATTTATTAAGAAATGTTCTCGAAAATACTGCATGTCCTATGGTTAATCGTGTAATTGTCTCCTAGCAGTAAGACTATAATTAGATATAACAAGGGGTTTTATATTATGAAGTGCAGAAGTACAGTAGAGTAGTTAGCTGTTGACACGTGCTTCAGTCATCATTGCCATTTTTATTAAACGCATACAGTAATTATCTAAAGTTTTAGTTTGTTGACCTTTTAGTAATCTCTGAGCGTATACCCGTTAATTAACAGCTCGTTTTATATATATAAGCTAGTTTACCACGCTGGCATTCTAAAAACGTTTCTGTATTTGGCCACTGTAATGAAGAAATGCTTTGTATCAGGGTGTACATTATATCAGCATTGGTAAACGTGGGGGTGGGTGCTGTCACGTAAGCATAGATGCCAAAACCCTGTCTGTAATACTCACTGACTCTTGTCGCTTTGGATACGTCTGCAAAATGACTAATTGTGATATTTTGTGGCACAGTTGAAACAGACGAAAAAGGCTGTAGTCAAGAAGTCCAAAAAGGGAGCTTCATGGAAGTTCACCTTGGACCTGACACACCCGGTGGAGGATGGGATCCTGGACTCTGCAAATTTTGTAAGTGGCTTATATTGGCTTATATAGAAATATACTATAAATCCAGCCACACGTGTTTAAACAGTGAAAATTAGATGAATAAATGCTAATAAAGAAAATTAACTACATGTGTCATCTAAAATGCTGTAGGTCACGAAGTGTGGCTGTCACATAGTTTAATAACTTTGTATTTGAGTAATATTTTATTCTATACAATATAATACTATTGTATAAATGGTTCTGCATGATTTGATTTTGCCTGACCAATATGTGACTAACAATATGAATTAACTAGGGTCACCTTCCCTAGTTAAAATTCTAGGGTCTCCTTCCCTAGTTAAAAGATCCTAGGGATCTCTTCCCTAGTGTGTCACTTTCCTCTGTCCATTAGGAAAGCTTCCTGAAAGAGAGGATCAAGGTCAATGGAAAGACAGGAAACCTTGGCAACACTGTCCAGGTTGGCCGAATGAAGACTAAGATAAACGTTGTGTCTGACAAGCAGTTTTCAAAAAGGTGGGTCCCAGTAGTCGTGTGTGTGTGTGTGTGTGGTACACAAGTGAAATACAACAAATTGATGGCATCTATCTACTTTATCATCTCTATTCAGATTTAGAAAAATCTTGTAATGTGGCCCCTGGCTTTAAAGTCACACATTTAATACCCTCATTAAGTTACTCTCCTAGCTTTTTCTCCGGAATTACATTTCTGGATGTGTACAAATATCTTCCAAAGTCTGCCCATATAAGATTTGTTCTAACTTCTTGGGACATATGATTTGTGGAGGGGCTATACATTATCTCCAATTAAGTCACCTTGAATGATCACTTCTAAGTTGATGTACTGAAAGATCCCATGGCCAAACTGTTGTCCTTTACCACTAGGTATCTGAAGTACCTGACTAAGAAGTACCTTAAGAAGAACAACCTCCGTGATTGGCTGCGAGTGGTGGCGTCTGACAAGGAGACATACGAGCTGCGATACTTCCAGATCAGTCAGGACGATGAGGAGTCTGAGTCTGAAGAGTGAAGGATGTTATCGTAGCTGTGCACAACTCTCTTGGTGATTGGCTAACAGACTGCTGCTGCTGTGTATTACAATGTATGGCAGGAGAATAAATGTTATATAATTGTTTTATTTTTGTCTATTTACTCTTTTCATTGCCTTATCTAGGTGTATGCATGTATGGTTTAAATATGAAATACAAAATTAAATCAATATTATATGTAAATTGATACTGCTGTCCTAAGGCATTTCAGCAGACTACCAGCAGAGGGAGCCAACCACGGAATGTCATGTCTGTGTTGTGGTTGGTGCTCGCTACTGGCGAGTGCACCGGGTTATTTTGACCCATAGAACAGTGGAAATAACTAATTATTTTACAGAGGGATATACAGTCATTTTTAAATGCCATACTTTTAAAAGCATTTTAAATCTTCAGTCATGTTCCACTGAAGACATTAACACTGTATAATCTAATCATTAATCATCGACCTAGCTCAGTTAACCAAGCAGCTTTGACCAGTATAAGGGAAGTTAGAATGAATGACTAATTTTTAAACCCTTCATATTTTTATGCCTAGCTGGCACATCATTCCTTATGTAAACCATGCAGGCTGTTGATATAAAAATATATATAATGACACTATTGCGTCAAATAGTGTAACCCTGTGCTATAAATGCCCACCAGGTAATGCTAAAGGTCTTATCTCAACATGCCCATTGTGAGATAATGACCAATCACAATTAGAATCTAAATCTTTCAGCTTTTACATCTTTTGTTAATTATTTAGTGGTTGGTATTTGATAATAACTAATATAATTTGCAATTGTTTAAACTATAATATGGCCATAGAGGTTAACAGATGACACTGACACAATTCATGTAACAGCAACAGCTTCATAAGAGGAAATAATTACTTCCTAAACCTAACTCTAGAATAATAAGGTAAAAAATGATTAAGCCTGTGTATGAGCTGGAGATGCAGTAGATGTGTAGTGTATGCACTAGTAAAGTGTGTGCCTGCCTGGATACACTCCCATCATCTGTTGTGTATAAAGCACGATGCCTCAGGAATGTTTTCACCTTTACCCTGCTCTGGCAGACACCAGCTGTCCTGCTATGAATCTCTCTGCCTTTATCTAGAGCCATAGGGTGTGTTTGTTTATTGGTATTCAGTCTCATTAGGTCTGCATGTAAACTACCTGTTCTGTAGTAATCTGACCTTCTCTATCAGATTACAGATGGATTACAACAACACAATACACTGCACATATAGTAACGTAGCTATCCCTACAGACTGAATAGAAAGCATATAATAACCATACTATTCATTTGGTATGAACTATGATGTTTGCTGTGCAATATGCAACATTGCAAGTGCAATACATATATACATATGTAGATGCATAATATACGTTCATAATTCTAAATGTTCTCATTTATGGGAATATACTGTGTATATCATATAGAGATACAAAATATGAGATATGTAGACCAACGTTTGTACTTAACCAGCCATCCATCTCAAGTACCATACCAATTATTAAGTATCATTTTCTTTTTTAGATGTTTTGTCTTGACTGGCACTTGCAAAATGCAAAACAAATAAATGTATCTCTCTCTCTCCCTCTCCCTCTCTCACACAGACAGAAAGAAATGAATTTGGAAACTGGATGAGAGCGCTGCAAAAATATCTTGGTAACTGTTAAGCACACACTCACTCTCCCTGTCACACACACCTGGTTTGTTCCCACTAATGCACTGTATGTACATTACGACCTTACAGTTATGGCACACAGCTGTTACATCCTCCTGTCTTGTTAAAAGAAACACTACAAACACCCTGCTTCTTGAATAATATATTTGCCTGGTCATGTGGGTCTATGTTTGAATAATTAACCTTGGTCCCATCTTACCTTGGAGTGCGGACGCTGGCTGCTCCAGGGATATGGGATGAACAAGCCAACTCTCTGGGAATCAAGTGAGTCAGTTTATATAATGTTTTATGCCATACGTTGTTTAAAGTACATCTTGAATATGTGTGTGTTAAAGCCAGTATGATTAAAGTTATCTGTGGTGTTAAAGCCACCACGTAAATAAAGTGATAATTATTTGATAGTCAATTCTGACCCAACAGACCCAAATCAGTCTGCAACTAACAATTTTAAGTGTTTAATTAAATGTTTTTATCCATGGCCTTACCATGGTCATTGAAATGATATCGTATGGTGTTGCATTGTGTTAAAAGTGTGCTTAAATTCCATAGCAGCAGAGGATTTCCCCAAACTTTTCCCTCTAAATGTGAATTGGTCAGCTTGATCAGTAAGAAGGCATTTTTCCAGGGTTTGAATCTAGCTCATCAAGCTTTCCATTGGAAAAGGAGATGTTTGGGGTTCATAAATGTTTCAGGCAGGGTGTCTTGCTCCAGTGAGCGAAGAGAAGAAGGAACTCACCTGTTGACAGGCTATAGCTGGCAACAGGGATGGAACAGTTCATCACACAGCACTATCATCTCCCTAAATTATTGAGTTCATTTCTTCATTCAAGAGTCAACCAACCATTTTTCTTCAGTTTTAGAGCCGTAGGACATGTGTTTGTTTGTGTGCTTTTCCTGAGATTAACCTACTTTTTTATGCACCGGCCTCACTGGCGGCAAACTCTCAAAGCAACTTTGAAAGTCCTTTATTCCTTTCTTTGTCTTTTTTTACAGAATAAATGCGGTGTGGTTGGCTGGTGTCTTCTGACCACACAGAGGACAGCTAGGACAGGACCCCCATTATGAGCGGCAGACAGCGATAGAGCCAGAGGCAAGGTAGACGCGAGCGTAAACCCCTGGGTGTGGCGATGGCAGGCTGGCTGAGCCGCGTATCATGGGGGGAGGCCTGGTACAACACGTACTCCCGTCTTCTTCGCACCAAACCGGTGGGGGCCATGGGCCAGGGGTCGGATGAGCTCACGGAGGTTACCGAGGAGTCAGGGGTGGGCCTGGCCAAGGTGCTAACCACCGTGGACTTGGTGTCGCTCGGCGTGGGCAGCTGCGTCGGCACGGGGATGTACGTGGTTGCCGGGCTGGTCGGCAAGGCGATCGCAGGCCCAGGAGTCATCCTGTCGTTTATCATCGCTGCTATGGCCTCCATTTTGTCAGGTGAGACTGGGACAGAGGCAGTGTTTACACATGTACTGTACATGGCACCGCCCCTTATCTGAACACACATGCACACAAAAACCGTCTAGCACAACCACAATCCCATGGAGATCTTTTTTGCACTAGAGGTCAGCCCTGCAATAGCCTCCCATTAAGCATTAAAGGTGCAGTAAGCAACTTTGGAGAATTGAAAACAAACTTTCAAATAAGTACAACCAGCACTCACATAGTATTTATTAGTTTATATTAGGCTCCCATGGCATTTTATTGAGACGTTTCCTGTATTTCCTGTTTCCTACATAGGAGTGTGTTATGCAGAATTTGGTGTGCGTGTACCCAAGACTACAGGCTCCGCCTACACCTACAGCTATGTGACGGTTGGGGAGTGCGTTGCCTTTTTCATTGGCTGGAACCTGATTCTAGAGTACCTGATAGGTACAGCTGCAGGGGCGTCGGCCCTGAGCAGCATGTTTGACTCGCTGGCCAATCACAGCATCAGCAATTACATGATTACACACCTGGGCACGCTCAGAGGACTCGGTCAGTATAGTCAACACTGGTTAACGGTTCAGAGATGTTGACTATTTCTGAGCAGTTGTGACATTGTCAACCCTCTCAGATTTCAAATGCACTACCGTGTTATGCCAGCAGATGATGCCACCTGATTGTGTCTGATTGTGTAGTTCTTTTTAATGTCAGTGCTTTGTGTATTTATTAATTAATTAATTAATTAATTTAAATTAATTTTAACCCTCCTGTTGTCCTCGGGTTTCAAAAACACTACCTTGTTGTGCCAACAGTGGCCATCATGTCTGTGTAAGCTGTAGAATTAGAATTGTTTTATATTAAATCATTTTACAGAGTAGATTCACCCATGATCCCAGTTAGAATAGTAAAGTAACTTAGTAAAGTAAGTAAACTGGCAATGATCTTTAATTGTTTCTAAATGTCAATTAATCCCTTTCCTGTTTAGTTTGTTAGATATGCCGTAGACATCCGGCAGCTATCACTCAGTAAGTAATATGCTCTGTGAGAGCATGTGCTCGTGTTGATAGCCACTACCTCTACATAAGTCAATTAAGATTTCAGGGCCCCTTTTCACTGATTGGTCTGGCAAATTTACCTTGGCTGTCAATCACATGAATGCAACATTGACAGCTGTTTTGTAAACAATATACAAAATAGTAGAATCTTCCTTTTTTTTTCAGCTAGCTCTCATTGCAACTCTCAAGTACTACCGACAGCAGCTGTAATGGGCACCTACAGTAGGCAGA
>JAODUG010000013.1:143038-154684 GCA_027564795.1 Aphredoderus sayanus
TAAAATTAGGTTTAGCGCCTTCTATCTGCCACAAGAGCTAGTGATTTGGGTCATTCTGACCCTGAGTACATTACGAGTGTTAAAGGATACGGGTGGTATCATTTACCATTTTTCAAAAGTAAATCAAAATCAGCTATTTATTTTCTGCTGAGTAGGGTTGTCTCTAACTTTGGTAGCTAGAACCAGTTAAAACAAGGCCACTTAAGTGTAAAATGGAAGATAAAAGCAAATGTATTTATTTTTAATAAGGCATTTTCACCAGGATTCCTATAAAATAATAATTGGATATTTTATTTATATTACCATGTTGGCTGACTTGTATTTGTATTTAGAAGCCTCTTATGAACCTCTTGAGCTGTTCTGGTAGCTTGGTTATTTTTCTTCTATCATGGGTTTTCTTCATACCCACCACCTTATAACCTGTGTGTGTGTGTGTGTGATGTCCAGGCAGAGGCACGTCTGCTGGAGGAGCAGAGGCGTGTCCAGGTGTATCTCCATGAGTCCACGCAGGACGAACTGGCCAGGAAGTGCGAGCAGGTCCTCATCGAGAAGCACCTGGAGATCTTCCACACGGAGTTCCAGAACCTTCTGGACGCAGACAAGAACGAGGGTACGGCTTAATTTTCTTGGTTGCTGTTTTGAATCCACGAGAATCTCATGGAAAACCCAGGTCGACAGCAAACCTTTTTGGTAGTTAGGTGTAGCTTTGTGTGTTGTTGAACAACTGCTGTTGTCATAGTAACTTGCTATCTGTAATATCCAGAGATTCAAATTACAATTTAAGCATCAAATTAAAACACTTTAAAATACAATTCAATTTTGAAAGCCTATGTATTTACTGTATGACTACCTTTGCTAAACAGCCACTGTAGAACGACTTTTCCACATTAGTCTGCTGTATTGAACTTCTTCTCTTCTCAGACCTGGGTCGCATGTACAACCTGGTTTCGCGGATCACAGACGGCCTGGGCGAGCTGAAGAAGCTTCTGGAAACCCACATCCACAATCAAGGCCTGGCTGCCATTGAGAAGTGTGGAGAGGCTGCTCTCAACGTATGTACTGCTTAACTATGAATCTGGTATTAACTAAGGAGCTAAATCACACTTAACGAGTGGGATTTTTAAAAGTAGTTTTCCCCTTATTTTACATCCTGCAATGATAATTACATATTGTATATATATATTTCTATCCTTGTTTTGGTTACAACATGTTTTTTTTCTGTTTGACTTTAGTCCCTTTTTGAAAACATTCTTCCTTAATCTCCCAGGACCCCAAGGTGTATGTTCAGACCACTCTGGACGTCCATAAGAAGTACAACGCCCTTGTCATGTCCGCCTTCAACAATGATGCAGGCTTTGTGGCCGCACTCGACAAGGTGAGCATTTACAATGCATGTCCCGGGTATAGAAGGGAAGGCTTGTATGTGGATGCATTTTGCAGAAGCGATTCCCATAAGCCTAGTTATCTCACTGCATGATATCCTGCGTGGAGTGTGTTGGTATTAAAGTTTAGTTAAAACATCAGCAGTTTACAAGCTGTTTAGCACTGAGATCTGATAACCAACTTTTTGGCTTTATTCTAGGGCTGCACGATTAATCTAAATAAAATTGCAGTCTCGATTCATGCCTCCAAGTATTCTCATTTCTGCATGTGAAAGATTCTGCCAGCTACATCAAAACAAGCGCTCTTAACACCACGTGATGCAGAGCAGCAGGAAGTAAAATGTACACAGTGAAAGCTTGGATGTGTTATGAAAGTCACCAGCAAGTGACAGTGAGAGAGAGGTTGTATGGCTGTAAAAGTAACGCAGTCTCCTTTTAACGGCATTAACTTGCTGGCCTAGGGTTTATACTGCACTACCAGCAGAGGACCAACTGCTGAATGTCATATGTCTGTGTTGTGGCTGGAAGATTAAACAAATACATGCTAATATGGACATGGCTTCAGACACACTAGATGTATACAGAGACAGACAGAAACGGACAACTTGTAGACAGCTGACCGCTCTGCAGACTATTAACCAGGGTTCCCACTGGTCATGGAATGTCTGGAAAATCATGGCATTTAAAAGGCTGTTCCAGACATGGAAAGTCAAGGTCTTTTTTTTGTTGTTTTTATCATCATGGAATATCATTGAGTTTTGTTGGCAGCATTTTTTACACTTGAGTTGTTGTTACTGGACGTGGTATTTTGATATGCCTCAACAAATCTTGAAAAACTATATTGCACTGAATGTTTACATTAGTACCTACAAGTTCTATATCACATTGTATGTTTATTGTTGCCATGCTTTTACACATTGTTCTGGTTGCCAGTTTTAACAATTCAGA
Organism: Aphredoderus sayanus; assembly: GCA_027564795.1. NCBI lineage: Eukaryota > Metazoa > Chordata > Actinopteri > Percopsiformes > Aphredoderidae > Aphredoderus > Aphredoderus sayanus. The sequence continues at coordinate 145,369 of JAODUG010000013.1, forward strand.
TTTTTAGTCAGTGAACGTAACCCTGGTTACTGGGAACCCTGGTTAACATATTATTGCAGCCCTCTGTAGGCTGTACATAATGACAGAGGACTGTAGGGGTTTACATGTGGTGTGATCTCTCCCCACAGGCTTGCGGACGCTTCATCAACAACAATGCCGTCACTAAGATGGCTCAGTCATCCAGCAAGTCCCCTGAACTGCTGGCCAGATACTGCGACTCGTTGCTCAAAAAGAGGTGTGGATTCTGTGTGTGTTTACTGCTTCACAACTGTGGTTGTAGTTGTCGAGTTAATATTTAGAACAATGTTCATTCTTAAAGGAAGTGGTTATATGGACTGCTTCTGCGTTTAGAGCTGTGGTAAGTGAAACCGCATGCTATTAAGTGCCAGGAGCATGCAGGTGATGTCTAACCAATAACTATACACTTAAACTGTTAGCTCATCTTTTCCTGGTTGACAATGTGGGTTAGTAGTCAGACCACCTGCCACAGGTGCTATGAAAGCTGTGATTACGATAATACTCCCATGATTAATGTGTTGTTTTCCAGCTCCAAAAACCCAGAGGAAGCTGAACTTGAGGACACACTCAACCAAGTGGTAAGATTATCTATCCTGTGTAAAAGTATGAAAGTTATTATTTTCCTGAAAGTGGAGATAATGGGTTTTCTGGTTATGTACGTGTCTGTCCAGATGGTCGTGTTTAAGTACATCGAGGACAAAGATGTCTTCCAGAAGTTTTACGCCAAAATGCTCGCCAAGCGCCTGGTCCACCAGAATAGTGCTAGCGATGACGCGGAGGCTAGCATGATCTCCAAACTCAAGGTTTGTACGCACATGATTTATTGAGGGCATAATAAACCCATCTCTTTAGTGGTACCTCAGCTACCAATCTCCCTATCCATTATGTCCTCTAGCTTCCTAATGATGGTCGTTTTATCTTTTAGCCCTATTTATAAAACCCAAACAAAAAGATCTAGTCGCCTTTTATTGATCAGCTCTTATAGCGCATAATAGTATGCATGTTTTTGGTATTTAGACCTCTAGAAATTTTTCTGGCCATTGACTATAACAATAGCTTGCTATACACTGTACTTGATAAATATTTTAGCTCTAAAATGTATAGAAAGTCAGCAGTGACAACATGCTGCTGTTATGATCCTATCAGTGTTTTCAACTGGTCTATGACCTCTTCAGCTATTGACAAATGTACTGACTTAGTCACTTTGTTAATAAAAGCGTCTTCTAAATGCTGTAAACGTAAATAATTATGGCGATATCAGCCACTTGAAGAAAATGCTAATTGCCTAATACTTTTATCTTGCAGATACTGGTTTAGCTTGGTTCTTCGAATAAAAACGTGTTAGTTTGTGTTATCTAGATTTACAGTGCAGACGTTTATATTAAAACCTGAAAAAAGCCTGTTCTTTAACTCAAAATAATTGTATGTAAACAACAAGATGTAACATAAATAATCTTTCTTTGATCCAAAATGCCATAAGTCTCATGCAGAGCACTGCAACTATGTTTAGACTAGCATTTTAAATGTCCTCCTCTCCCTCCTTTTTAGTGTTTCACTGTGCTCTAATTGGCCAGTTTGAGGCTTTACAATTTTCTCTTTTTTTGGGGGGAATTTTCCCAAGCTCTGCTGTGGCTCCTGTATGTATTGTGGGCTTGAGGCCCTTTTGTCTTGAAGCTCCTAATGAAGCATTGTGTCTGTGTTCCTGCAGCAAGCGTGTGGGTTTGAATACACGTCCAAACTGCAGCGGATGTTCCAGGACATCGGAGTCAGCAAAGACCTGAACGAACAGTTCAAGAAGCACCTGACCAACTCTGAACCTCTGGACTGTAAGAACCACAATACGCTTTACGCACACAATTGGCGTTGTGATGGGGGAAATGGCCATTGGAATGAGTTGTTTCAACACATTTCTCTTGACTGTGTGTGTTTGCAGTGGACTTCAGCATCCAGGTTTTGAGCTCTGGTTCGTGGCCATTCCAGCAATCCTGTACCTTTGCTCTGCCCTCTGAGGTGAGGCGTGCACACACACATGCATACACTGCACAGCAGAGCACAGCATGTGCTTTAACCTAATGAGCTATTTTTAGACCGTAATGTAGAACACCTCATGGTCCTGGTGATGTATTCTATGGAACCCTGGAGAGGACATGTGGAAAAAATAATACTAGCAGCACTATATTGTGCGCACGAAATGGGAATTTGTTTGCATGGTTTGTACCCATACAACTACGTCTCTTAAGTAGTGGCCATGCATGTGATCATGTGTGCGTACAAAATAAGGAAACCTTGCCCACAATATTCTATTTCGTGCACACAATATAGTGCTATTATTATTTATTATTTTTCTCACATGTCCTCTCCAGGGTTCCATAGTATTCTGAAATTCAGTCTCTTATTCTCTTTTTGTATTTGTATTTTTTGATATCCATCTTCAACCGCTTATCCGAGGTTTTTGATATATATTCTTTATGTGTAAAATGGCTTTTTGGAGGTTTATGATTTGAATAAATGGTGTATTGTGCCCTACCGAGTACGCAGTTAGTTTGTATAAAAGACGTATTACAAATTATTGATAGCGGCAAAGTCATGTTCTTTACTTTATTAAACCTCCTGTTGTCCTCCGGGTCAAACTGACCCAACACACTAGCTCTTTGTGGCAGATACAAGGCGCTAAATTTGATTCTACAGCTTACACACACATATATGATGTGCACTGCTGACACAACAAGGTGTGTGTTTGAAACCCGAGGACAACAGGAGGGTTAAGTCATAAAAAACAAACAAACTTAAATAAATAAATTCACACTGCACTGACACTAAAGAAAACGACACAATCGGACACAATCAGATGGTGCCATCTTCTAGCATAAGGTTTGAAACGGGAGGGTGACAGGAGGGTTAAGATATCTGTAGTAAGAATAATAATAATGCAGTCATAGATACCAATTATTCCAGTACCATTTGACATCCTCGTCCTTAACACTCCATGCTGTGTGTCTCTCTCCCTCTGTAGCTGGAGAGGAGCTACCAGCGCTTCACAGCCTTCTACGGCAGCCGACACAGCGGCAGGAAGCTCACCTGGCTGTATCACCTGTCTAAAGGAGAGCTGGTCACCAACTGCTTCAAGAACAGGTACAGCCTGCGTGCTAGCGCTCACTGTAATGTACCAAGCCATGTCTAGCGCAGGTGGCAACACCTTCAGTGTGCCTGGTGTAGTTAGGTAGTGACACAGCACAACACAGGCTGCTTGAGTGACTGTGTTGTTCTCCAGGTACACTCTGCAGGCCTCCACCTTCCAGATGGCCATCCTGCTGCAGTACAACACAGAGGATGTGTACACTGTGCAGCAGCTGACAGACAGCACCCAGATCAAAACGGTAGGAGCAGCTGGATGCACCCAACACAGCTCCCTCAGGCTGCTGTAGCTCCCACCTAGACACGGCTTATATGTCAGGCTCTGCTGATGATGCAAACTCATAAATGTACTTCTCTAGATCTCTCTAACATCTCTAGATAGTGTCAGGATATATTGGCTTGCTTAATGTGTCGACTTATTCCAACAAGTTTTTGTAATACATTTCTCATTTCAGGACATTCTGGTTCAGGTCTTGCAGATCCTGTTGAAGTCCAAGCTACTGGTGAGTTCATATTACTGCCTGCTGTGGCTACATGACAGCAAGGGTGTAGGAACCCTGGGGGGCAGGTGGTATATGCCCCCCCACCCCCAACAGTTGCAACCGTTGGATTTGTCCCACCCACAAATGATCCTGCTTGTACGGCTGCTTTGACTTTCACATTTGACCTTCCCCTCCTTTTTGCTTGTTGTGTAGTGAAGATTGTATTGCCTAGCGGGGGGAACCAAAAATAAGATTTTCTGTGTCGAGTTTGAGAAAAGGAAGCAGAGTAACGGTGACTATATCAAAGTATATATGTCTCTTTGACTATATTCATGGTTTCTAGTGCATTATTTACCCCCCAACACCCAATAGCTTGATACAAATTGGTGTTTAAAAGTATGACCTGATACACCAGATGATTGTTACACACAACCATATATAGTTTTATGCACACAACCATCTGGGGAGCCATCCATCAAAACTGTTTTGAAAAGGGCAGATGCTTAACCCTCGTAATGTCCTCTGGGTTAAAATGACCCAAATCACTAGCTCTTTGTGGCAGATAGAGGGCGCTAAACCTAATTCTACAGCTTACACAGACATATTATGTGCACTGCTTTCTTTTTGTATTTGTGTTGTTTTGTGCCTTTTAACCCTCCTGTTGTCCTTGGGTTTCAAACACGCACCTTGTTATGGCAGCAGTGAACATCATGTCTTTGTAAGCTGTAGAATCAGGTTTAGCGCCTTCTATCTGCCACAAAGAGCTATTGATTTTGGTCATTTTGACTTGGAGGACATTACAAGGGTTAATAAAGAAATAAATACACTCAGCAATGCCAATTGAAAAACACACAAATCATACACAATCAGATGGCGCCGCGGTGTGGCCACATATGAGATTTCTGAGTACATTTCGAGGGTTAAAAAGAATTGAATTCACTCTGTAGGCCTTTACATATCAAACACTGTATCATTGTCTGATTAATATGATTAAATCATCAGTTAAATTATTTCTTACCTGCTAAATTAATCATCCAATTATTAAGCTCAATGTGTGGTGTAACTGGTTTTAAATGCAATACGACTGGCATTATGTTCTTTTTTTAATAGTAATAAACATGTGGACCTTGTTTGTCTGTCAGGTGTTGGAGGATGAGAATGCCAATGTCGATGAGGTGGACTTCAAACCAGATACTCTGATAAAGCTCTTCCTTGGATATAAAAAGTGAGCATGGTGTTAATGTTATCAGTTCCACTGTCCTCGGCATCACTGTTGCAATTCCTCTGGCAAAATGTTTTAGTATCTTGACATTTATATCAAACATGGCACCAACAATTTAAAATGGGGAACTATTTAAGACCTTAGGTAAGAGTGTCATATTTCGTTCATGCTAATTTAAATGAGATCAGTACAGACCTGTTCTGAGACATTATGTATGTGCTAACAGGCCTTAATGGTGCTTTGTGTTCCCAGTAAGAAGCTACGTGTCAACATAAACGTTCCTATGAAGACGGAGCAGAAACAGGAGCAAGAGACCACTCACAAGAACATAGAGGAGGACCGCAAGCTCCTTATACAGGTCTGAGGCTGGTTTCTGTATAATTTAACGATAATTACCCTCACTCAATTTCAGCTAAGTTTATTTATCTTTTGTAAAATGAACTTAGAAATTTATTATATTTCTGGGATATTCATCCATCCTCAACTACTTATCCAGTCAGGTCATGGGGCAGCAGCTCCAGCTGGGATATATATTTCTAAATTTGTTAAAGCAAAATTCCACCCTAGTGATAATCTTAGTCAACCCCTTCACTTTATCGAATCTCATTAAACATTTTATAATTGTATTGATCTGCATGCTAGTGTGAATAATAGTAATAGAAAAAAATGATTTTAATAGAAATTTCGATTTCCAGAACCAAACCATCTCCTGCTGTGTTTAAATGGATGGGATAAAAATATAGCTTGACACAGAAGAACAAATAAATTCCTTTCCCTTCAGCTGGTATTGTTAATCATATGCAGATTGTGTGTGTGTGTGTGTGTTTGTAGGCTGCCATCGTGAGGATAATGAAGATGAGGAAGGTTCTTAAACACCAGCAGCTCCTTGCTGAAGTCCTCAACCAGCTGTCCTCTCGCTTTAAACCCAGAGTCCCTGTCATCAAGGTAAACACCAGCATTGGTGTTTACCTTAGCATTGTCTTGTCTCACAAATTTTTACTACTTAAGACTAAAGACTTTAGAAACCATTATATTCTACTTGCTTTCAATGGGCAGGTTGAAGTGGGAAAACATTTCCACTGCAAACCACTGCATTTGTGATGTGACACTACTGTCAAATCACAAATGCAGTGGTGACAGATGAGATTTCTTTGTTCATTGCCTCATACATGTCTTTGTCTCCCTCTGGTGGCCAGAAATGCATCGATATCCTGATTGAGAAGGAGTACCTGGAAAGAGTAGACGGTGAGAAGGACACGTACAGCTACCTAGCCTAAGCATCGCTTCCGCACTCTGCCCTCTTTTCATTTCATTTTTAATGTCTAATTAATAAAAGTGTGGATCCATCTGAGTGGCCGAACACGTTGAGTGTGTGATTAAAATGGGACACCTGCAAATAGGAAACGACAGCCACACACACACAAGGCTCTGAGGGTTGTGTGAGGGTTTTATCACCTTCATAGGACAGCCAGTGGCGCGATTGCCGACCTTTTGGACCACCCGATTAGGAAGCCCCTCGTTCGTTGCGTCGAGACTCAAACTCCCATGCTCTCATATTCATAATGTGTATATATGAACCTGAGACTTCTTTACGAAGAGCCAGCTTGAAGAATTAGCCCACAGTCCACCAGAGGAGAGCCACACACCAGGGTTACTGCATGCTACTGCCTACCTGCATCGAGATTACAGCTGAACAGTCCACTGGAAAGTAACAACGCTGACCCCCCTCTCTCTCTCTCCCTCCCCTAAGTTATGTACGCGATGGAGCCCATCATTAAGTAGTTCATTGTCCCAGTTGCACGCCCATGTTGCGAGGCTGTTGAGGCCAGTTGGGCTCACGTATGCGTCACCTGTATCATTACTGCAAGGTGGACATTTGTATAGTGTTTCATTTTCTAAATGTGTGTTAAATAAAAGATTTCTCTAACGGTTGCGTCTGCTGAGACTGTGTTGGGAATTCAGATTAATGGAGCTTTGCAATTATGACCGAAACATCACTGCAGCAAATTGTTTATTCTGCATTTTACAACAAATTCCCTGTAAACTTCAGAAAATCAGCACCATGACAATCAGGAAAAGTGGTCCTGGTTTGACACTGCAGGAGTGATGTATGAAAGAGGAAAGTTCAGAACAGGCTGTGAAGCAATAGATCATTAACAGCATCTGCACCAAGTTGTACCCATTTCAAAATGGCTATCCAAACACTTTTTTCATTTTACCTGTTAAATTGTATCAAAATGGTCTGAAAACAAAGTTCGACTGGGCCTTAACATTTTAACTCGAAGTATGTATGTATGCGCTTCTGTATTGTACAAATGAAACAAGTTCATGAATGGTGTGATTTACCAGTCCAGTTTCTATAAACAATGTGTGAAGGCTATTAATTTCCCATCAGCTTGGAAATGGTAAACCTGATTAACCAGCTATACCTGTTTACAACTACAATCATTTCACTTAAGGATTCTGCATTATATTGTCCCCATTATTCCAGAGTGTGGTGGCTGTTACATCAGAAACTTACCCATACACACATTAACAATAAATTACAGGCAAAATAAGTAAAGATAAATATTTGCAGCTGGGAAGAATTGTAAGAAAAACCTGGTATTGCTAAGGGTTTTTTTTGTGGAAAGAGAGGGGTGGGGCAAGCACCAGACATCAGACAATTTACATTTTCTTGACAATGATTGTTGGTACACTGTTAAGAAGGCTTTCAACAATAGGAATGCTCATCAAATTATACTGACTGGACATCACAAGAAGTAGGCAGTACACCAATATACATTTAAACTCCCAACACTACCTAACATCTCTCTACAGGCCTTCATCAAATCAATTCTAACACTTGTATTCAGACAACAACAAAATTCCATTATCCAGTCTCCAAAACCCCCACTTCCATATATACAAATACACAATGTTATCATGCAGAGACTGAAGTCACTTTTATTAATCAGACCTTAACATGTTCTGTTAAGGACTAAAGGCACAGCACAATGTATGATTCCAGGGTTCGACTAAATACACCAATAAAAGTAATGTAACCCATGTCTGAATGTGCCCATACTGGGGCCAGGACTGGGTGTGGTCCAGTTTTACACTGTACTACTGCAGTTGTGTGGTGGCTGTCACAAAAGTGACGTGACGTGACACTTCGGTACAGTGGAAAACCTTCCCCACAATACAGGAGAGTGAACCAGTGTCAACATCAGTTCAAACCAAGGGGGTTCAGTGTAATTTTGGTTGGGTTGTAAACCAGTATAGATAGAGCGCTAGTAGTCACAATGGCCAAATATCTAAACTGGCCAACTACCATGGCTCACAAAAACTCAACCTTTAAACTGGGTGGCTAACTGGCTGTTGCTAGCTGGTTTTGTATCTAAAAATAGCACCTCATAGGGGAATTGGGGAGTTTCACAAAGCAGACTTACCTTACCTAGGTAGAAGACACATTTGAAGCAACACTCCTCGATTGTGTTGTTACATGGCAGCCACAGACATCTAGTCTGGAAAAGGACTAGGGTCAGCCATACATGACCCTAGTCCCTCTCCAGACTAAACATCTGTGGCTGCCATGTAACACAATCGAGGAGCATTGCTTAACTGGTTTTGCCAAGTTAGTGGGACATGGAGAAGGGATTTATTTTACATATTTTTGCAAGTTAACTGTTTAAGATGGTTAAAGATTCCAATCAAATTACAGATTAGGGTCTTTTATTCTATTGGTCCTGCTTTGTGAATACCATCCCGCTTTACAGACAGAGCAATCTGGTACTCTGGAGCGAATGGCTGCATTAGCCAACACCCACACACACTCACGCATGTACACAAACAGCGTGTTTGGTCTGCAAGTAGAGCTGGTAGAGGATTGGTCCCTGAAACTTTGCATTCAAACGCCATTATTATGAAGACTGCTTTCCCCTAATACAAAAGCACAGTTTGTAGTATGTTTTACTGTATTTGAGGGAATCTGAGGGAAGTTTGTTACAGCAGGAACAGTGCATTCCAAATGCCCCAGAGAAGAGGAAGATTTGTAGGTAGAAAAAAAAAAAGCATAAACTAGGAGATATAGGAAATGCTTTTTAAGAAAAGAGAAATATAAGATCTTCGGTTGGTTCAAAAATCCCCAGAATTGCTGAAGATAGCTTGCGCTTTGAAGAGTCCTCTGGGTTTCCTGAAGTGAAAAAAGTGTGTGCATTTGTGTATGTGTAAGGCCTTTGAGGAATTTATCCAGCGGAGGTAGAAGTCAAATCAGGCGAGTTCCATCTCTCGCTCGATACCAACATACTTCAGAGCATCCGCCTGGCTATACCTGTTAGGAAATGACAACAGTGAGTTGGGTGGTCAGACTCCACATGACTCCACATTAGGGTGTAGGATTGAGGGTGTAGGATGGCCCAGTGGTCTGGGTGTTTGACTCCCAGCCGGAAGGTTGTGGGTTCAAGCCCCGGAGTTGCTG
>JAODUG010000013.1:159737-179416 GCA_027564795.1 Aphredoderus sayanus
TATAAGGTAATATACGCTCCAAGCCTCTGTTGTTTGCTATATAAGGTAATATACGCTCCAAGCCTCTGTTGTTTGCTATATAAGGTAATATACGCTCCAAGCCTCTGTTAGTCGTGTGCTATATAAGGTAATATACGCTCCAAGCCTCTGTTAGTCATTTGCTATATATTTCCATCTCTACATCCTTACTGGTTACTTCTCTGGACAATACCTCTCTTAATATATCCTAAACATCCTAAACCTTTAGCCCTATTGTGGAATTATACCCAATACTCCCATGGAATACAGCGTGTATATGTGGGCAGATGTTTAATATGTGTGTTTATTATAACGTTTAACTTATATACACTGTATATTTATTTATTATTATTCTATTATTCTCTATTATATTCTGTTATAGGAAGTGCACCTGCATTTGTGTATGGCACAGTGACAGTGCATTATTCTATTGTATTCTATTGTATTCTTATCTGTGGTGGGTGGCAGGCCACAGAGGAGGCGTGGGTGAAGGAGAAGATGCCGAAGAGATCCGGACGTTGGTGGTTTTGGAGGAAGAGCAGTGTGAAGGTGCTAAGCTGTGCCAGTGCTCGTCTCATGTAATTGCGTCAGTTCACTGTGAGATATTATTAACCCTCGTGATGTACTCAGAAATATCGTATTATGCCACCAAAGGGCGCCATCTGATTGTGTAGGATTTTATGTGTTTTTGAATTGTCATTGCTGTGTGAATTTATTTCTTTCCTAATTATTTCTTTATGTATTTTTTTTTTGTGTGCCTATTAACCCTCCTGTTGTCCCTGGGTTGAACCACAAAGCTGCCTTTTGTGGGTCATTTTGACCCCAGGGCAACAGGAGGGTTAAGACTGTAGCCACAGCATTCTGAATTACAGTAGTTGCAGTTGTTTAACAGCTTTTTTGGAATTCAAGCAAACAGAGCATTACAATAGTCCACTCTACTAGAAATAAATACATATATGAGTAGGTCTTTTTGCAACACCAAACAACAGTTTTTAACAGAATTGAGGTGTTTACTAATGCTATTGTGTTTGTTACCAAACTCTGTTCTGTTCTGATTTAACTGAAGAAACTTGGCTCATCCAGTCATTTCTAAGGCATATATACTGTAAGCATTAACTCATTGACTTTATTGGACTGTAGTCATCTGGTGAGAGAACTGTATATATTTGTGTGTCAGCTACAGTATGATCATTATATCAATCAGCAAATACCAATGTGAGTGTAACACACGTTGCTGATACGAGTGATCCAAACAAAAAGTACCCACAAGCCAGGAATGCCCATAAGAGACAAGCCTTTTGTTATCCATGTGAACGCAGGTTTAGTGTTGACTTCATTTAGTTCTTTCACCACGGTATTAAAACCTCTGTTGGTAGAGTATACTATTGAGAATACATTTTCCATTCATACTGTACTGTATCTCTCGTCTTAGAATAATATACAGTATATCCCCCAAACAAGGTCTGTGTAATACTTAGAAGCTGGACAAATAACACCATGTTGAACTCGGCATTTTGAGTTTACACTACACAACTTCAAAGTCGTCTGATTGCTCTGCAGCACACAACTGTCTCTTGTAATCAGGTGTCTTGAAGTAGTTGTGAGTCACACTATGACTGATCGGCGACAGGGAATCACACACTATAAGATGTTTAACCCTCTTGATGTTCTCCGGGTCAAAATGACCCAAATCACTAGCTCTTTGTGGCAGATAGAAGGCGCTAAATCAAATTCTACAGCTTACACACACATATGATGTGCACTGCTGGCACAGCAAGGTGTGTGTTTGAAACCCAGGGACAGGAGGATTAAAAGGCACAGAAAAACAAACACATACATAAAGAAATAATTAATAAATAAATAAATACACAGAATAATGACAATTGAAAAACACACAAAATCATACACAATCAGATGGCGCCCTCTGGTGGCATAATTCAATAAAATTAAGGACATCACATGATGTCCAACTGGATATCAGATATCGATTGTCTCACGAGCTACAATATAAAATAGGCATATCTCACAAACAGTACGTTACATATATTCTGTAGTCACGTTCGCGCCTCGTTAACATGGAGGCGATACATTTATCACACATTATTATTATATATACAGCTAATTTCAATTGCCTAATTCAGTGATTAACTCAAAACAAAACTGATGTGGTTAGAATTATTTAAAGTCATTAGAATGTGAAACATTGAGTCGACAAGGGAAGGGATAAATGGTACTTCAAGGAGTTCATTCATGATTACGAAGGCAGTTAGGCCTATACTCCACCCCTGTTTTCATCTCGTCTTTGTCTCAACCAACAACAAAGAGGCAAACGTAGATGGCCTATTAGATGGCCTATTACAATTCATTCGAAATGCACTAAAGGCTTTTCTTGGAAAATATGTTTTCACTCTTCTCCCAATTGGCTTTGGCAAGTGTTGATTCAACAACTGCCTCTGCTGGTTCACAGGTTTGCCCAATTACCTGCCCATTATTTTTGTATGTGCCTGCCTTTTTCAAACCGTTTCAATGGACGGCAACCTAGATCGTTGTATACACAGAACTATATGGTTGTGTGTAACAACCATCTGGTGTGTCAGGTTAGGTCCAGATATTTAATTTGTCTGTGAGCTCAAAAAATTTATCGGCGAGCAGAAGACTTGCCTAAGGTCGTGTTGTGTGAGCTAGGAATAAACCACCATTGGATGATGTAAATCTTGAAATCATAGCTTTGTTACAATAAGCAAATTGCTCATGAGAAGATAATGATTGGATGGTTGAAATGTAATGTACATTATGCTCTTGGCTGCCCTGTTAGATCAGTTCTTAAAAATATCAAGCACTTTGCTGGAATTTAGGCAGTTATTTTTGAGTATAGAATGAAATATTTGTAATGTATATTAGCCCTGATGGCTGCTGTCATTATTCTAACAGAATGTTGTTTGCATACGATTACTGGTGTATGGCTATTCAGCTACTGACAAATTTACTTATTGTAAGTCGCTTTGGATAAAAGCATCTGCTAAATGCTGTAAATGTAAATGCTAATGCCTGTAATCGCCAACACACCACAACTGCTCAGCTGTGTGGGTGATGTAGTTCACAGCCTTCCAACTGTTAGCTTCTCATTAGCAATATATTATCTTATTGTGACAAATCTCAGGTTAAAACATTTGCAAATGCAGTATCATCTGATAGTGATTAACTCAAAACAAAACATTACCAGAAACGTCAACACCAAATTTGTTCATTTATACCTCATTTGGGCAACTGACGTAACGTGATTCAGTTATGGTTGATGTAAATGGGAAATGTATAGGCACCAGCAGGTACTAATATATTCTAAATGCAATTCTGCTAAACCGTAATGTGTTTTTGATTACTTACTGCACATGTACATTAACTTGAGCAAAACACCACTTCTGTAACAGGGACATACTGTACTGTATGTACCTATGGCACAGCTATGTGGGCTCTGTTCCTGGAGGATTGCCGGTTTCTTTTAAGACCCCCCTCTGTCCATGGCATTGTTACCTGTCAGTGGTGCCTCTCTATACACAGACCCACGGCCTTTGTATACAGTGCGGTAAACAACAGCAGCATTCAGACACACACAAGGAGTGACAAGAACAGTGAGAGACACAGGTAGGCGGCTAGTACAGGTATAAATATCTGTATATCTGTAGACAGGCCTTGTGTTAACATACTGTAGATGGCTTTATATAAAAACTGGGCAGGGAAATGCCTGTCTACTTTGGTCAAAGTATTTCCATAGACTTTATTTATTACTGTAGGTATGGTACCTATGCAGAATTAACATGTTGCATCCAGTTGCCATTTTGCCCCGCTATATTCAGCCAAACTCTCAACACCATATTGTTTGGTTATGAATCGGAAGAATGTGATTGGACAAGTCACAAGCACACATGCCTCGTTATTGTTTGAGTGGTGCAGGGGCCCACTTTTCATAGCTCTGTCCCCCGTGCCCAATTAATTCACACTACTTTGTTAAAAGCCTGACATTTTGGTTGTTATCCACAACTTTAAAAAATGACTTCGTTTTTAGACAGTAAAGGTGGAAGTCCAATGTACAATGATGTAATATCAGGCCATTACTTATTAACTGTATCCTAAGGACCTGTCTGACTTGTTGCAGAGGTTCAATAATTTGCCTGCCAGTGGGTAGAGACTGATTTTCTTTGAAAATACCACAGTCTTATGTAAACAGCCTCCCAATGATTAAGCTGCTTCATGTCAGCCGGATTCAGTGTTGTAGAAGTGACGATTTCTCCTCCCTAGCAGACCCTTTGACTATCACAGAGCATCTGTGTCATCATTTCTCTTTGAGGAAAGACTTCCAAAGATCTCTCAAATAATAAGTCAGTATTGGGGATGAGGTTTCTCTGTTGACAGCGCCCCAAGTCCTAGGGTAATGATCAAGTAAAGTCTGACAGGAGTAACTCCCCATGCTTTAGAGGCGGCCTGAATAGTTCGTTAGTATGACAGATGCCGAGAAGACTTGATAAAGAAGGTAGGTCAGACCAGCAAAAGAGCTCTTCATTGAATACTCTGAGGGAGCGCTTATGTAAAATAGTGCTTGGCAAAGAAGGCTGGCCCAAATGAAAATTAGAATGAACATTTGGAAGGATTGCTAATGTGTAATGTGTGAATCTGTTGCTCCGTGTTTATTGCATTAAATGGTAGTGTTTAAACTCTTTATGCAGTTACAGAATTTTACAACATCTTGTTTTGGCAAGGTATTTTGACATACATTACTGAACAAACAGGGAATAATAAACAAACAAGAAGATATAGAGACGGTACTGCACAAAATAATTTGTTCATAGTTAGTAAAAACCAATAAAAGATTTATTAGCTTGCTGCTGAGGACATTTTGTTTTGTGTTGTACTGTATGCAGTGCAAGGGATTGTGGGCGTAAGGTTGCGAAGAACACATCCGATGTGTCCTTCAAATATCCACTCAAGAAGGACATGTTTCTGCCCAACATTGAAGGATCCACTGTAGAATTTGGGAAACAGACAGCATTGCACATTACATAAGCAACATTTTCTTTCAAAATGAATTTGTGTCTCCCACTGTTATTCCTGTTAAAAGACGAGATAAATACTTAAATAAGAAGATAGTGGTTTGTGATTATGGAGTAACAAAGGACAGCAACAGGAGAGAGGCATGATTTGTAAATAATACATTACTATACAAAAACAGATTCACATACTGTATGAAACTGTTTGCAGGATTTAGTTTAAGGTTATTAGTTCACCTAAAGTGCAAGGCTTCATCATATTAAAGTAAGCACATTTATAAAACTACTAATTTAGGCCTGCCGGGTACCAAATCTATTAGTAAGGTCATGGTCCAATCTCCTGTATATGAAACAATTGTGACAAATATTTATCTCTGTCATCATTTCTTTTCATTACACACAAGTCCACAGGACACACAAAGTCCTCTGAGCTCTTGAATAATTGGCTGCATAGTATTACTTTACCCCCAGCCATGATTTCTCAATAAATTGCTATCTTCTTCGTATCACAAGCCTAATGAAGGTTAATCTCTATGATTATTTACAATGCACTTGTGAGGACAATAACTTTTTCACTCAATACTTGATACATTGATGGACTTTTTGTATTTAAGGTTTTAGATTACTGTATGTGTTTAGTGACATCCCATTGTATTAAATGTGTTTGTGTAGGGAGTTAGATCATTTGCACCAACTTCCATGTAACAATACATACAACCCCAACTATAGCGCTTCGTGGCTCCTTTTGATTTAAAGTTTGTGGCCTTTTTGCCTCGGCGGTGTGATTTAATTCATTATGTATGTGTGAGGACGTCTGCCTATTTTCTGGAATATGTGAGCTTGATGCACCCATCCGTGACCAGCAGCCGCCCATTTCAAGACTTCTTAGCTTGTTAGGAGTCCTCATGAGCACTCGACACACTTCCCTGTCTCTGCGAGTGCTCTGTGAACTGTAAAGCTGCTAGATAAATCAACTTGTATGAATCATTCTGAAACTCACTTTTCTTTTACTCAATTAAGGAGAAAGCCCACAAAGGACCAATTCTTTCTCATTCTGTCGCTTTCCCCTTCTCCTCCCCATCTCTCTCTCTCCCTCCCTCTCTTTCTCTCTCTCTCTCTCTCTTTCTCTCTCTCTTTACCTCTCCTCTCTTTCTTTCTCTCTTTCACTCTCTCTTTACCTCTCTCTCTCTCTTTCTCTCTCTCTTTACCTCTGTCTCTCTCTTTCGCTCTCTCTTTACCTCTCTGTCTTTCTCTCTCTGTTTACCTCTGTCTCTCTCTCTCTCTTTACCTCTCTCTCTCTCACTTTACCTCTGTCTCTCTCTCTCTCTCTCTCTCTCTCTCTGTCTTTACCTCTGTCTCTCTTTCTCTCTCTCTTTCTTACTCTCTTTACCTCTTTCTCTCTCACTTTACCTCTGTCTCTCTCTCTCTCTTTCTCTCTCTCTCTCTCTCTGTCTTTACCTCTGTCTCTCTCTTTCTCTCTCTCTTTCTTACTCTCTTTACCTCTTTCTCTCTTTCTCTCTCTCTTTTCCTCTGTCTCTCTCTCTTATTCTCTCTCTTTACCTCTGTCTCTATTTCTCTCGCTCTTTACCTCTGTCTCTCTCTCTCTTTCTTTCTCTCTTTACCTCTTTCTCTCTTTCTCTCTCTCTTTACCTCTGTCTCTCTCTCTTTCTCTCTCTTTTTCTGTCTCTCTCTCTTTACTTCTGCCTATCTCTTTCTCTGTCTTTACCTCTCTCTTTACCTCTTTCTATCTCTCTTTACCTCTGTCTCTCTCCCTCTCTCTCTCACTCTCTCTCTGTCTCTGTCACTTGGCCGTCCATCACTGAGCAAATCTCTCAGACAGGAAGTCCATAAAAGGTTGTTTGAACATTTCATTGATAAGAATAAAGCAGCTGTTTCTATGACAACCAGACTATCATCAAATCTAAACTAAAAATCCAAAATCATATTAATAACATTTTATACCAACATTGTACGAATACAGAACATTCTCTTTCTCACACACACACACACACACATACACACACACACACATGCACGCTCGCACGAACACACACGCGGGCACACACACACACACACACACACACACACACACACACACACAGATAGCAGACCCAGACAGTATATACTTTGTCCTGTTTATTTTGATGCGTTGTTTAATTGGATATTTGTTTGTTTGTTTCCAAGGCAACATTTAAAGGCTGGATGGACATCATGTATGCAGCAGTGGATTCACGATCTGTAAGTTTGTCATTCGTCAAGATGCAAACACATATAGTAACCTGAAATGGGATAAAATTAGATAATGTCTGTCTGTCTAATGGAAAACATACAACTAACTACAAAATATAGTTCAATATTTTGTTATTAGTTGTATGTTTTATAATATTAATCAAGTGCAGTTCATGTGGTTTCTTAACTGTTGTATGTTTCGCTATTATTTGTATTTCTGTCATTTAATTTACAAATATACCCCAAAACATAAGATACTGTAAATGTCATCTGCAAAGATGAAAGATGGAATAACAACTGCTTTTTCTATCTCTGACTGTGTGTGTGTGTATGTGTATGCGCAGGTTGAGGAACAGCCCATCAAAGAGATAAATCTCTACATGTATCTCTACTTTGTCATCTTCATCATTTTTGGATCATTTTTCACCCTCAATCTTTTCATCGGTGTCATCATTGACAACTTCAACCAACAGAAACGCAAGATAAGTACCAGTCCAATCTGGTTACAGTGGGCAACTCCCAATAGAAGTCTCATACTGTACTGTAATGTAATCTAAATTGGATTAAATTGATTAATAAATATAGGAATTTGAATTACTTTATACTGTAGTTTAAATTAATGTTTTCAGTGTCTAATCTAATATATTTACAGTAATTTAATATACTCTATTCCAATCTAATTGAGTAAAATAAAATGTAGTCTACTTTTAGTTTAGTCAAATAAATATTGATCTAATCTAATATAGAATAGGAAATTTTAGTTGAATTAATCTACATCTAATCTACTTTATGTCTGGAGAAGATAACGGTGTATCTGTGTGTGTGTATACTTAGGAGGGCAGGACATCTTCATGACAGAGGAACAAAAGAAATATTACAACGCTATGAAGAAACTGGGCTCCAAAAAACCTCAGAAACCAATCCCCCGACCTCTGGTATGTACACAAACAATCAAGATTATACAACATAATCTACTGTGTATTGTACTGTTATGCTGCTGATCTGCTGCTGATCTGAATCTGGTGTCTGCAGAACTCTTTCCAAGGGTTCTTCTTCGACCTGGTGGCGAAGCAGGCGTTTGACATCATCATCATGATGCTGATCCTCCTCAACATGATCACCATGATGGTGGAGACAGACGAGCAGTCTCCTCAGATGGAGTACATCCTCAACAACATCAACCTCGCCTTCATTGTCATCTTCTCCGCCGAGTGCCTCATCAAGATCATGGCGCTGCGGTGCTACTTCTTCACAGTGGGATGGAACATTTTCGACTTTGTGGTTGTGATCCTCTCCATCGTTGGTCAGTATCACCAAACCGGCTGCTTGAGATGCTGTGCTATGATTTACAAGTTAACAATTCATTTAGCAGATACTTTGTTGTTTGGCAGAAGCTTTACTTTAAAGTTTACAGTTAGTACTAGGAGCAGGTAGAAGTTACAGTTAGTAGAAGTATTCCAGAGGAAGTAAGCGTTACAGTAAATACAAGTATTTAGGGACATTTAGGCAGTTTGCTTTGCTACAATAGAACCATGACTAGAGTTGAACCCATGCTCTATTAGCTGGGAGATAAATGTCCACTGTGTTAAAAACAGCCGGTTTCTATGAAACAGATTGTTTTACATCAGTTCCTCATCTCTGTTTCAGGCATTGTTCTTGCTGATATCATTGAGAAATACTTTGTCTCACCCACGCTGTTCCGAGTGATCCGATTGGCACGCATTGGACGGGTGCTCCGCCTCATCAGGGGTGCCAAGGGCATCCGCACACTCTTGTTTGCCCTAATGATGTCACTTCCTGCACTCTTCAACATCGGGCTCCTTCTCTTTCTAGTCATGTTCATCTACGCCATCTTCGGCATGGCAAACTTTGCCTACGTGAAGAGGCAGTCAGGCATTGACGACATGTTCAACTTCGAGACGTTTGGGAACAGCATGCTTTGTCTGTTCCAGATCACAACATCGGCGGGCTGGGACAACCTTCTGAGTCCAATTCTTAACAACTCCCCTGAGGAGTGCAACCCAAACGTCCCCCACACGGGCACCAATGCCCGCGGGAACTGCGGGAACCCATCGGTGGGCATTACATTCTTCGTCACCTACATTATCATCTCCTTCCTGATCGTGGTCAACATGTACATCGCCATCATCCTGGAGAACTTCAGCGTGGCGACCGAGGAGAGCACTGAGCCACTCAGCGAGGACGACTTTGAGATGTTCTACGAAGTCTGGGAGAAGTTCGACCCAGAGGCCACTCAGTTCATCGAGTACGCCAAGCTGTCGGATTTTGCCGACACACTGTCGGAGCCCCTGCGGATCAGCAAGCCCAACAAGATAAAGCTGATCTCCATGGACCTTCCCATGGTGAGCGGGGACAAAATCCACTGCTTGGACATCCTGTTCGCCTTCACCAAACGCGTGCTGGGTGAGTCAGGTGAGATGGACGCCCTCAAGCAGCAGATGGAGGAGAAATTCATGATGGCCAACCCCTCCAAGATCTCCTACGAACCTATCACCACCACGCTGAGGCGCAAACAGGAGGAGGTCTCCGCCACCGTGATCCAGAGGTGCTACCGGAGACATCTGATTAGACGGCAGCTGAAGGCAGCATCCTACATGTACCGACACATTACCACTCCTCACCACCAGGGGTCAGAAGGCGATGAGGCCAGCAACGGAGGAGTCTGGGAGGAAGCACCAGAGAAGGAGGGGTTGATCGCTGCCATGATTAGGGAGAACTACAGCTCCCATCCGGCAGGGCTAAAGAGATCAGAGACTATCTGCTCCACCGTCACATCCTCCCCGCCGTCCTATGACAGCGTGACGCGCGCCCTTTCCGAACACTTTCAGCCACTCAACGTTGACGCACTAACCGACAGTGTCGCCACGACAGCTGGGGCACAGAGTCACCAGTCCCCAGAGCATGACGACGACAGAGGACAGGAGTCATCGCCATCACTGCAACCGGAGGATTAAGGGAATCCTAGATATGGGGTTTAAGCTGTTTCTTTGGGTTTACTGGATGAATGTAGTTCTGAAAGACACTGGAGGCCAGTGAAGATGATGAGAGGAGGACAAGCTATGAGCACAGACCGAAAGGAGGACGCTCTAATAGAACCGCACAAGGCGGATAAGCTGGGCCATTTTCTGTTGTTGATATTATTTTCTCCCAGTGGAGTTCCCCAGACTTAAATGTAGTTCTGGATTTAAAAAAACCAGAGCATGTGGTCTCGGCCCGAGACCACTACGCCTCAGCTGGAATCAAAGACAGGGGAAGAGAAAGACTGTGTTTCATTTGTTGACCAGAAACAATAGTTTAGAACAATGACGCTTGACCACGCCCGTGTGAGGTCCTGGTGTCAAAACAAAGATATCACTGATGATTCCATAATTTTCTGATCAATATCTACCTATGATCAATATTTCACAGAGTATGCCTCACTTTAAGAGGAAACAACGATACTCTTGGACTCCTGGTGTTTTACAGTGGTCGGATACTTTTCGACTGATGCTCCAGAGAGATGGGGAAAATTATTTAAAAAAATGTTTTTCGTAGTAAAAGTATAACTTTGTTGATGTTACCAGTCTTTTAATAGTGGTACAATTATTACTATTTTTTATATTTTATAGAGTAAGTTGAAGATAACCTATAGGCAGTCGTGCTATGAACTCCAGCATAGAGATGAGAGGAGATAACCGTGGGAAAAGACTGACAAGGGGGAAAAGCAACTCATCTTCTGTGTTTTTCATCATCTGTTCTTTTGGCAGTTCAGCACTTTCGGGTTTACACATGGCTTCACATTCTGATTGTGTTAAAAACTGAAATTTATGCCTGGCATTTAATTTTACTTTAAGGTGCTCTCAGACAGCAGCTTGTATTCACAAAACCAAATAAAAATATAATTCAAAATACTTTTTGTTTTAAAGCTGCTATCTATCATTAATCAGTGATGTAACACAGTACAGACATGTTAACCTTGTTCAGAGTGGACAGACTAAAGAAACAATAGAAACCAGCAGACTCCCCAGACACCCTATCAAATGTGATGCAATTGATCACTATTGACCAATGAGACAGGGATCTGAATAGATAGTTGTTTCTGTACTGCTAAAGTAATATAACTTTCAATTGTATATTATGATACAAACAAGGTATTGTAAAAACGTTTAAATATAAATGGATAGTAAAGAATTGTGGATAGCACCTTTTATACTGTAGCAAGTAATATTGTCCACAATTCCTGTCCCTCTCTTTTTCTTAATGACTGGAGAGTGAAGAAATCACCTGTTGTCATAATTAGCAGATCACATTGACCAAGCCTAAACCAAAATCAAGATTTGCTGAATCCGGATTTGAAGCCATGTTGTTTACTCAAAACATCTCCCTGCCCTGACTGCTATCAGTGTCCTGGAAATATATCCATCCTGTTGAATTTAAATGTTGAAAGGCAATATGGGATGGTTTTCTTTATTCAGGTTTCAGAAAGATGCAAAAAAAAGCCAAAACCCTGCAGTTAGATGATGACTTTCCAGGATATTGGTGTCAATATGTTAAAAGCTCACCCAGTCCCTTTAGATATGAAGAGTTTCACATCCAAACCAATTACAGTATCTTTACAGATTGCCATGGTAACTAGCAAGGAGGTCCTGTTCACCTTATTTTCAAATGTGGGAGTAAAGCATTATAATATAGAGTATATAGATGTTTAGAAACATATTTTAATTGTTCTATTCATTATTACATATATATAATGCAATCCAACAGAAAGTATGTCCCAGGTGTGCAAAAAGTGTGTGGAAATATTTTAAGAAGTGAATAATTTTCTTAACGAGAAAAAAATATTCTATTCAAAACATCTAGTTAGTGTTACAATAGAACAAACATTACATGCTACAAGTCACTACAGTTTGTTGTAGTCTTCAAATAGAACCTACAATTTCCCTTTATAAAGTGTCACATTTTTCACAGTTGGACAAGAAACTCTTCATATCCTAACACATTTCTTTCTAGATTGTAATTAATGTTTTTATTAGTTGATGATGAAAGTATATATTTTTTTGTTTTGTTTTGCACGTTTACCTGCATCACAGAGGCTGAATCTATTTTGCACAGAGAACAAACCGCGTCTAGCAATAACGGTTTGCCGAAATGTTTAAGTGAATTCTTGGGCTGCGTGGGTACTTTACGGAAATGACATTTCCAGTGAATTAATCTTGGCACGAAGTTATGAAAACGTATTGTGCATACACAATATAACTCAACCTGAATTATGATAACGCTGTACTAAAATTTCCAGCACAAGACAGCTGGTTGCACTAAAGCAGTACAAAGGAAGTGTTATTGTGTGCTTACAGTACTTTTTCACAAGTTATTAGACAGGTTAGTACACTGGAACAAGGTGTGCTTGTGCGTGTGTGTGTGTGTGTGTGTGTAAAGTCCAATGTAAGGAGTTTTTATTAAGATAAAGTGTCAAAGTGTGAGTGCGCATGTGTGTGCGTGTTTGTGCCTGCGTGTACAGCGCTTGTTCGGTGTGATTCAATCTCGACTCAATATCTCAACATCTCTCTTTCTCTCGTTCTTTACTAAAGACTTTACTAGACAAAGTAAAAAAAGAAAAAAGGAACAGATGTACTATATGGAATCTGTTTCTAGTTGGTTCTATTGAGAATAGATAACCAATAGATAACCAATAGATAAGTAGGTAATTCTCGTATGACAGCTGAGCTCTGCTGCGAGGCATTTTCCAGGTTGCAGTTGTTTTGAAGGGCTGTTTTCAGTAGCAATAGACCCAGTGTGCCTGCTCGATAAACCCCACCCACCCAGCCCCGCCCAGCCATGCCTTTCTGTCATTGGTCAATTGATGCTGCTTGATTGGTTGATGGGCTGAATTCTTGATTTATTGACTGGATGATTGACTAATTGTGTAATTGTTTAAACTGTTTGTTGGCTGATTGGTTGTCATGTTTTAAGACCTATGAAAAAAGGTCTATCAAGCATCCCCAAACACACAAACACATACACACATTCTCCTAGACTGTGAAGGAAGAGCATAGCTCTAGGAGGGAAATGTACATTATTTTGAATAAAAAACAAACAAATTAAATGTACCAGAAAACCAGACAAAATGTCACTTTATCAGCCTCAGGCGCAGTCTGTGTTTGTTCCCTCCACTGACATTAGGAGAACACACACTCACAGTTCACCAGTTGAACCCAGAGGAGAATACAGTCAAGATACATTTGTTTTCTTCTACAGCATAAAACACAGGATTCAGACATTTTATACTGCTGTTGAAATATTGATTTTATTTTGATGTCAATACACCACGTGCAGTCTGGATGGAATCTGGATCCTGTGTGTAGAGGGGATGGGGGTTCTCCACAGCTGCTTCAGATGACAATGCCTTCAATGCTGGTAGAGCCATGATTTTTATATGGGCAGTTTAGTGCTCACAACCACCACAAACATGGCAGCAGTGATGTGTTGACACAAGTGCTGTCCAAACGCTCTGCTCATAGTTCAGCCAACTTGAACTTTAACCCAGGTTGTTGCTGACCTTTCAAAGTGTAGCCAATAAGCTTTTAGCATTTCGTGAGCAGGATATAAATATGGGAGGGAACTAATTATTAGCATTTCTCAGCTGTATTAATGTTGATTATAATATTATTACAATCTTTAAAGAAAATACTTTTTAAAAAAGTAAGCAGAAATGTTTTTGTCTTAAATATTCTGCCCTCTACTGCTCTGTACTGTTGTTTGAAGACGGTGACGTATTCTGCGTTGAACTTGTCATGTGGAGGCAGTTGGTTTCCAACAACCAATCAGTGCACGAGAATCATTACTCTTTTATATCCATACCTGAACGCTGCGTTGTCAACAACCAAACATGCTTATGTATCTATGTTGAGGAAATGCACAGAGAAAGGCTGTTTCATTGTTCATGATATATAATTATTGTCGCTATTAACTGTGTGATAAATGCAATACAATACAGTTATCTCAACAGTCATGCTGAACCTTATTTATGAAAGTAATAATGATAAAGATGTCTCTTGTGTCTTCATCCATCCATTACCTGGGCAACCTCTCACCCACTGTCACCCTGTTTACACTGCGACCTTGCAACGGATGTGAAACTCCTGCAACAACAATCTCATATCAGCCAAGGGTCCTTCTGAAACCTTGTATCACCAGAACATCCTGGATTGACGGGTTATAGATTATCGATGATTTGTCATACAGAGGGGGCTATATGTGGCGCCTGTATGTTGACTGTTGAGTGACCATTGTGACCAAACCACCTGCATATCCACCCAGTCTCCATGAGAATGCAATGTGTAGCACTGTGTATGACAAATCTAGGTGCTCAGATGTTCAATTCTATTATTTTAATTTCTATTCTAATCTTTTCTATTCTATTCTATCATTCAGGAGGTCCGACATTGCTACTCAGGTTAAATAAAGATGAATAAGATAAAGGTTTCTTAATAGAATAAAGTATATTGTAGCAGAAGAATCATTTTATGATGAGCCAGTACAATGTGGGTATGATCCTTGGATCCTTGTATTGTGGGTGGGATAAGTTACTTCTGGGTGTAGACTCATCAGTAATACCAGTGAATAACAATAAAGTTTAAAAAAAATAATTTATCATTGTAAGTTAACGACCAAGGTGTATCCACAACCTCTATTTTCTGATATACATACCTCCAAATGGTTTGTTGCTTCAAATATGCAGTGTTAAAAATATTTCATTAGCCCATAGAACGATGAGAATGTAAAGGTAATAATTTCAGTTGATCGTTTCATTCAGTATTCAAATATAAAAGCAACAATATAATAAAAGCACAAATATAAAATGTGTGTTTTACAGCCGTTGCAGGTCGATTTTGCTACAGTCCAGTGTAAAAGAGGTGAATCTCTCCCCGGCATAGATCAATATCTTTTAGAGATTATTACAATTAATAACAACCATAATTATATGACTATATATACATATATAAACTTTATAGTACTTTGAGTTGAACTACTTTTTAGTACATTGAAAATACATGTCTGTATATAAAACAAAGCCTCCTGTAATAAACTAGAGAGAAAAGAAATCCTGATTCTTTTGTGATGTTTTGTTTGATTGACAATTTGACACCTTGTGAGCTGTAATACAAATGTCAAAGGTTCAGTCTCAGGCAGTGTGGGGAAAACATTAGCCAGATTCATGAAATTGTTTAGATAATTTCTCAGGATGCTTTGCACTTCACTAATCACATACATGTTGCCTTCCGTTTATGGCAATCAGACATGTCAAATGTTTTTTCAAAAATTCAAAAAACATTTATTAATGTCTTGTCTTTTAATATTAATAACGCTTCAAAATGTCTGCTTCAAAATAATGTAAGATCACTTCTTCATTTAACTACATGTGAAGTTCATGGCTTTATTTTTTTGTAAGGGTATATGGGGGACAAAAAACATGCTGGATAACATTCAGACCTATGGCATGTTGTGGCACAAACACACACAGTCTCTATCTTTCTATTCTCTCCATCAGATTATGCCACATGCTCTCTGTTTCTCTGTGTGTGTATGTGTTTGTGTGTGAGAGAGTGAGAGTCCAGATGAGATGTGGGACGACACCTGAAACATGTTGTGGTAAGATTCTCCTCACCTCTCTCTTTCCCTCCTCTCCTCTCTCTATTTACACACACCTATCATTGTTTCTGTGTAGCAGAACTGTGTGTCTGTCTGCCTGTCCATCTGTCTTCCTGACCTACAGACAAGCAGACAGACCTTGTGGAAGAATATGGCATGTGAATATTTTTAAATGTATGAATTTGAACCAAGGCAGGAGTTAGTCTGTCAACCTTGTGTTGCGTTATTTGATTCCACACACACACATTTGCACGCACGCACAGACACAGGCACGGACGCACGCACACAGGCATCAAAGGGACTATACTCTTTAGTTGTTGGTACAGAGCTGTTAAATAGGGCTTACTGCATTGTAATCAGGACTAAATAAACCTATTTTGTTTATTTTATTTAAATAGTGATTGATTATTGTGTTACTTGTGTAAGTGAGATGAGCTGAAATGTATGAAGAAAAAAAACACACGCACATTATATGCAAAATATTAAATATGGCAATCTCTAGTGGGATTTTGTGTGTTTTCCCAGCATACCTTGGGAGCAGATGGCTATAACCCTGACTACCCAGATAGACAGGTAAGTAGACAGTGTCATCCAGACAGACAGGCAGGCAAGGAGAGAGAGAGACAGACAGGTAAGCAAACAGACATGAAACCTGATGAAGAGAGACGTTGACAGACACTCTCAGCTAAAAGCAGGACTGTGTGTGTTTGTGTGTGTGTGTGTTCACTACCCTGTGGTCGAATCAATGTTTAAAGCGTAGTGACAACTGTCAGCTCAGGTCAGTGTGCGTGTGAGATTCCACCATAATCCACCTGTTTGCATTATTTAAATAAGCAATAAAGAATTATCAATAAATCTCAATGATAAACTCTAATTCTGATAACATTAATAAATGACAATTATAATAATTAATACTTTTTATTAATAATAATGAAAAAGAAAATTCTCTCTCCTGTCCCATGTGATAAGTGTCAGGGCACCCAAGGGACCATTTTGCTGTGTGTATGTGCATGTGTTCTTGGTTGCCATGGCAGCACGGTGCTGATGAGTTCCCGTGACGATGGAGGGGAAAGATGAGTGTGTTCCCTGACCTCGCTCCCTGGAGGTTACACACACACACGCACACACACAGATTTACATCAGGATTGTGAGGCAGTGGGCTCTGCGAGAGAGATACCTGAAATCCTCTCTCTCTCTAGGCTCTATCATCATGGCTATACTAATACAGTATGTGTGTACAGTCAGGTGAGACAGACAAACAGATAGACAGGCAGACAGGCAGGCAGACCACCAGGAAGACATAGAGAAAAAACTAGACAGGCGCCAATGTACACAGACAGGACAGACACAGCAGGCAGACACACGGCCTATTTCTTAGCCAAGAGAAAGAGAGAAAGTCCGGTGCTCGCTAATTGTTTCTATTTTAGAAATATTAAAAGTGACCTAAAAACAGAGACAGACCGAGAGACAGACAGCCAGGGCAGATTGTCTTAAACGTATACTGTAAATACACACATATTTTCAGACAAGTACACAACAAACACACACAGGCTCTCTGTCTTGTTTATAGACATAGAAAGAGAGGACTTCAAGTCCCAGGAAAACCACACACCTGCATCAAACACACAAAGCGCTAAATGTCAATCATGCTGTCCATTCCACCCACACACACACTCAACTGATTCCTTCCTGTGCAGTAGGAGGAACAAGTGTGTGTGGCCCACCTGAAGGCTTTTCAAATGTATTTATGTCTTTA
The DNA here is from genome assembly GCA_027564795.1 of Aphredoderus sayanus. NCBI lineage: Eukaryota > Metazoa > Chordata > Actinopteri > Percopsiformes > Aphredoderidae > Aphredoderus > Aphredoderus sayanus. The sequence goes on from JAODUG010000013.1 coordinate 177,432, forward strand.
ACCCACGCACACAAACACCTTTTCACATCAAAAGGTCACACACATGACTTTGTCCTTGACGTTTTAGTCAGACAATCCTTAAAAGTCATATTGGTTTATAGATAATATGTATTTACAAATACATACAGGAAATACAGGATTCTTCAGAACATTGTTTTGGTTATCATAATGGGGTTCTTAATTATTTGAAAGGTGTTCGGTTCCATCATTTATCAAAAAGCTGAGATCAAAATACTGTTTTGAGGTAATTCATGAGACTTTATCCAGTATCAAAAACAAAATTTCAAATACAATAAAACCAATTTCAGCTGAAAAAAAACAACACAAAACAGTATACATTTGATTCAATAAATCAAATCAAAAAACCTTATCGTAATATATCTTTTATTTAACTGTCAGTAAAATTACAGTTTATTGACTATCACACACTGAACACTAAAACAAATCATTAATCTCTTTGTCTTACAAAAAAAATGCATCAGACTAATCTGATTGGCCCATTATGGAATACATGATCTTCCATAACCTTCCGCAATAACAGTCTTTCTAACTTTGAACTTCTTGCAATCTTTTAAAGCTAAATAATTAATTTACTCACCCGATGGATGTACAAAAGTTCACTATGAAAGAAATGCTTCATTGTAAAAGTACTGATTTTGAATAATACTCAACAAGGTCCAGTACTTCCGATTCAAACTTCCATCATGACAGGGAATGACATCAGCTCCTTGACAGGAAGTGACTGCTGCTTCACGTTCCAGCCTTGCCCTGCTGCGGCTCTTGACTGGCAAGTTCCTCCTTCTTCCGCAGGTAGAGGTTGGTGAGGTAATCGTCTGGCTGGATGCCTCGATTGGCCAGCTCCGACATCAACCTGTCCAATTTAGCCTGAGAGCGAACATTAGCTACCTTCCTGTGGGACAAACAGAGAGGAAGAGCGATGAAGTATGATAGATTAAGGAACATATTATTGACTCTATTCCAGTGATTCCCAGTCCAGAACACATACCTTGCAGTCAGGTAGAGTGTAAACTCTTTCATGCCAATCAGTCGACATCCGTCTGTCTCACACAGGTCTGCGAGTCCATCCTGCCCTGGTTCTGAACCCGCAACCTCTCCACTTCCTCTGGTCCGCTGAAGGAGTTTGGGGAAGAACGTCAAACCGGACGCTTTCTCCAAATCCAGCAGACTGACCTGGAAGTTTGTAAGTGGCCGGTCGAAGCCGATTGGCTGGTTTGGGACAATGAACGCCCCCAAGGCCGAAATGGATGCTGGCGATTGGCCAGGGTTGTTGTTGCAATCGTTGTTGTTTTGGACCAGGATGACCTTAAACAGGTGTGTGGGGATGGCAACGTTGTTTCTGCCAATTACCTGGACACAAAGCGTGGCACTATTACATACTGTTCGTAATGTAACCTCTATCTGTTTCTAAATACTTTAAGCCTCATATGTTCCAAAATGCTTGTACGTCCTGTACCCTACCTGCCTATAAATACTTAATGCAGGTATGACTAAATTGTATAAACTTAGGAAGACAATAGATTCTTGTACAGATTAGTTTACGTGGGACAGGTCTGCCCTCTGGTGGCTGGAAGATGGTATTTAAACTGGCAGGCCTCTGGCTGATAAATGTAACAATGGTCACCTGGTAGCGAACCACCTTCTTCCCCCCATCCTCTTCCTCAGTGGGCAGAGTGAGCGGTCCAGACACGACCCACACATCCTGGAACCGCTCTGTCAGGCCTCTGCAGTATATCTCCAGTCTACACAAACACAGCAGTAATGTATTAGTAGCAGTTGTAACAGTAACAACAGTAGCAGCAATAGTATTAGTATTGGTTTCATTCATTAATTCATTTTATTCTCACACACACACACACACACACACACACACACACATACACATACACACATATATATATATATGTATATATATATATATATATATATATATATATATATATATATATATCTATATATACAAACAC
>JAODUG010000013.1:185157-202684 GCA_027564795.1 Aphredoderus sayanus
TCTCTCTCTCTCTCTCTCTCTCTCTCTCTCATTCTCTGTGTCTCTCTCCCGCTCTCACACTCTCACACTCTCACACACTCTGTGTGTGTGTCAGGAGCCCTACCTCCAGTCAGTGTGTGAGTGCTGCAGCTACCGCCTGGACCCGGTCGGCCCCGTGCGTTTCCTCAGCCTGCGGTGTGACAGCGGCGAGAGCGAGCCTGTCGTCCTCCCCGTCATCCACAGCTGCGAGTGCACCGGCTGTCAAGGTGATGAGCCCGCACGCACGCACGTGTGTGTGTGTGTGTGTGTGTGTGAGTGTGTTTCACAAAGGTTATGCATACTGTAGACTAGCAGTGCATACTGTAGACTAGCTGTGCATACTGTAGACTGCGGGTACACACTTTACATACACATGCACCCCCCTCGCCAAATGGTACAGCCCCATGTGTCCCTCACACCAGAAACACAAAAAGCTGTGAATGACAGGAACACAGTCTAACACACGCGCGTGTACGTGCACACGCGCGTGTACGTGCACACGTACGCGCACACACAAACTCTTTCACTCACACAGACAGGACATTCTCATGCGGTCGCTCACTTCACACACAATGCATTTCTCATTCGCTCGTAGTAGGTCTTTGTCAGTTTCTATTATAGCTACACACACACACACACACACACACCAGATGTAAACAAAGGGCTGCATGTGCATGGGGGAGCCCACATTGTCCGTGGTGTACGCTTCTTTCCCCCGCCGTGAATAATTGAATCGGGGGCTCCCGCTTCGGAGCTAGCCAACACGCTAATCGATTCATCAACATGGCCGATTGGGTCGGCTAATTGGACGCGGCCACATACGACCCGGGACGACTCGCGGATCATATTCCCCCCCCCCTGCTAGCACTCTGACATCACGTCTGACTGATTGGCTTGTAAGGGAGATCAATCTCACAAACACACGTGTGCACACAACCACACACACACACACACTTAACATAATACATCTCTGACCCATGACTTTGATGTAGACGGAAATATTTCACTCCAACTCCCAAATGGATGTTCATGGCTCACAAATCCCCCTTCTCTCAAGAAAAATAAAACCCTTTTTATATGCACAATTTACTAAAGATAATAAAACTAGATGAAACGTGTAGGAAACACATTAAGTCATCTAACTGCCATAGGCCCCCTATGTGGGGATGTTCTGTTCTCACATGATGTAGTATCCTCATTGGTTCATGCTTGTGTTTTGTTGTAACATCATGATGAAAGGAGGCCTGTCTACCTTACGCCCTGCACCGTTCTCTCTTCACAGGAGGAGACATGTCCAGGCGCTGAGTGTGTACAGTGTATGTGTGTGTGTGTGTGTGTGCGTGTCCGTGTGTGTGTGGCAGAGTGTGTATTCAGTGTGTCTACATGTGTGTACCGCAGTGGGTTTAAAACATTTTGAGCTACGACCAAGTGTATTAAAAGAAAAGAAAAACCCTATTGAAAAATGTATGCATATTTCATAAAACTAGATTATTATGTAAAATATATTTTTCACACAATCACTGGTGTATTGAATGTAATTTAGTGGGAATATGTGTTGTGTGTGCTTGTGCACGAGAGAGAGAGAGAGAGAGAGAGAGAGAGAGAGAGAGAGAGAGAGAGAGACCACGAGACCACATGGAAAGCTCTACACGGTATACACAGATGGATGAAGGATGTCTATATACAGATGAAGGAAGAACTCCTGGGGTTCAATGTGATGTATATTAACCTGTATGACAGTTATTCATTATAAAGTGGCTTTTCTGAATCTCTGCTGTTCCTTGCCTGCAGGTCTTTTCTGCTTACAGATTAACTGTAAAATTAGGCCTGTTACATAAAAACAGTCAAACTGTCTAAATACATATTATATATATTTTTTAAATCTAATATTTTTGAACCATGTAGGTACTGTAGCTGCTTACAGTATTGTATATGTTTTACTGATCTTTAGATGTGCTACATTTTACTATGCAGTTCTAATGAGTTGACTTGGTTGTCAATAAAACATTTGTGCTCATAAAAAATTGTTGCTGTTTGAAATATTGATACAGTATTGCTTGATTTAGTTTAGAATAGTACTGTACACACTGTAATGGTGTAACTGGTATATTGACTTTATTTCCACAGGCCACAATTACAATGACCATGAAGGCTATACTAGGCCAGTAGGTGGCCTAGTATAGCCAGTAGATGACTACATCCTGTTAAATATAAATAAAAGCTATTTTGCTCAAATGTTCTAATTAACGTTGAATGTATAGCCTACAACCCACTTATTATGTGCATAGATACATTTAATATATATGCCCAATGTATAAAAATGTAACTTTGTTCTGTTACTATATTCACCGAATGAGGATGAGCAAATTACTGTCCTCAATCGTGCGGCACGCCTTTCAATGTGCCTTTCTATTGGAGCGTAGGAGGCGGGGGACTGGCGACTGCAGTGTCGGTGGCTGGGAGTTATCAGAGGAGGGGCGCTCCAGTGACAGACCCGCCTCTCCTCCTCTCCCTTTCTCTCCTCCCTGTGTCCCTGTTTCTGACTAAATAAGGGAGTTCAGGAGGGAGGCTGTCTAGCACGCTTCACGCGCACTCGCAGGCTCCTCTCCCACCTTCCCAGTGCTGCTGCAGGCAGCTCCGCAAACTGTAATAGCATGATGTAATGCATTTTTAATTCGCTGCCAAACGGGAGGTTTTGACTGACGGTTTTCTGGGCCTCCTTCATTTGCATGCTCAAGAGTCACAAGATAGCCATTTAGGCTATCCCTATTATTGGAGCGCTCTCGTGTTATGGCTTTGGATAGTCGACATGCCAGTGACAAAGGGTTGTGTGTTTAGCTGGTGTGGTTTTCAAGTTATCCCAATACTGCGCACAATATTGCGCAATTTAAATTAAAACAACATGTTGGTCATGGCCTGCAATGAAAGGCAGCGCATTTGTGGCGAAAGTTTCCCCCCTTCCGTGACGCAAGGGGGGAACCCCTGAGCACCGCTCGGTGACGTAGATACGGTTCTCCCCATCCAGCGTGAAACAAAACAAAGAAAGCAGTGGCATTACCTCTTCGTTTGCACTTGTACTTCGACGTCAAATATGAGCACTTTTGCAATTAGCCAACTGTAAATTGAATAACCTTATGTAGGTATTATTTTGACAAGAAACTGTACACGGCACAATGCAGATTGCAGGCTTGGATGTGAAGGCTATTTACATTTAAACGAACTTCCGTCTTGTGGATGCTTTAGATAAATATTTAAATCTCTAGTAACCGTTTGCCCGCACACACCTGCTTCCCTCCTCCAAAACAGGTGTGTAAGAAAAACCATGTAGTTTACAAAGCTTGTTCTTCTTTTCTTCATTAAAAACCACATTTACAAATGATTTCTTTGCGTGTTTTAACTAGTCTAATTCTTATATATTGAGGACAACGTTGCTGACGTTGCGCTAATGTGTCCACTTTGTCTTCAAATAGCCTCCATCAGTTCAGCTGGTAGTTGAGGAAAGGGTTAAAAGAGGCGCGGCCATTTGCGAGGCAGCACCGGTGAGCTGAAGTCATCCGGTGAAGCGCGCTCAAAGGAGCAGAGACGCCGAGAGCCACTCCACAGAACTGCGCGCAACACTATAGCGTCGACCTCTCACGTTTCAGCTTGCAGTTTACGAAAATACCTACATTTTCTTTGTGTGTATATTTCTACTGTCGCGCCTGCTCTGCCGGTTGTGTAATCAAACTGTACAGACGCGCATGGGACGAGTATAGGGATGAGAGAGAAATAAGACAAACGCGCAGCGCTGCTCTCCAACTATGGAGTCAAGAATCGTCGGCGTACTCGCTCACTCCCCTTCACCAGAGAGAAGTTAAAGCAGAATGGGAGCTGTGCTGTGCACCCTAGAATCTGAGTGGAAACCACATTGGACAACCCAGGGAACGTAAACGCGTCCCACACAGTGTGGAAATTGGTAACTGCTCATCAAGCCTTTGTGTCTGCTGTGCACCTTTCTTATCAGAACTCCTTTCTGACTGGATGAAACTGCTTTAATAAAAGTTGGACAAACTTTGGTCGAGGATAACTCCCAATTAGTCCCTCACTCACAGGTGAGGAGAGTACATTGACTGTGGGCAACTGAACACTGCATTGGTGTTACAGTAGAATTTATAGGTCGAAGATGCCGGTCCGAAGGGGTCACGTGGCGCCACAGAATACCTTCCTAGACACCATCATAAGGAAATTCGACAGTCAAAGTAAGAATTAATAAACGCTACTACTGTTATTTTAGCTTTGCAAGGCTTGTCAATGCAACGTATTTGTTGGCTTCTGAGGGCTGCAGTTGGAAAATCACAGCGTAATGACGCTGGTTTATGAGAAATCATGCGACCATTTAGTGCAGAAATATCAGCCCTTAATTTTACCTTTCAGCGTTCTGGCCACTAATAATAAACTACACCAGCACAGGCATTTGGAAAATATTTTAATACATTAGAAGCAAATGTAACCTATTTTTTATTCTGATTAAAATAGTTCAATTTCTTAACATACTTAAATTTATTGGTGGTTTCAGTTAATTTAATGTATGCCTCAGTCTTGTCATTTAAGTTAGTTGTATAAGATAAGGATCAGGCTTATACTGTACATTTGTAACCAACTTTTTAAATGTGTTAGGCCTAGTCCTTATGGATTCAGTAACATTACTGTAACTCACAAACTAAAGTTTAAAGAATGTTATTTTGTCTCATGTCTGGATCTCTTGCCTTGCAGCAGCGTTATCATCGATGCACATAATCAGGTTTTGTTATTCTTCTATTGGCCATGATGACCATGTGACTATACTTATAAAGTGGCAGGCAGTTGTTGATAGAGGAACTGTTACAATATGGAAACCTCATTGGCCTGGGGCTGTTAATTCACACATACAAAGGTGTAAGCGAGAGACCAGCACTATTTTATTTAAACCCATAAAATCTTACATCGTGTTGGAAGCTTAATTATGTTTTCCAAAAAAATAAATGTATACATAAATAAATTAATCCCTTCATGCTCTGATAAGATAATAATACTAATAAAAAAAGATTGTAAAAGATCCACAGCCTTATCTAAACTGGCTGTGTTGATATACTTGTGTAATTTAATAAAATCCAATAATGCCAAGGACGTACAGGAGGGAAACTATAATTTTATATGGATTTCCAGGACTGACCCTATGTGTAATACATAATGTGTATGTACAGGTATTGATCTCTCTTTAGATATGTATATTGCTTTTATATTATACTTATGCTTATATTTATTATTTACATATTACACTTATTTTTCCCATATTCTTACTATACAGTAGTATAGATATAAATATAGGTAGAAATATTAATGTTAAGTCTTGCTGAGCTAACCTCATCCAGTACAATAATTTACAAAGTGGCTTTTAGGTTCTAGTCCATGTGTTTACTTGAATAGAAGGCATAGGACTGTAAATGTGCTTAGTGCGTGGGCTATATTGTACATGTAAATGGTTGCTTCACCATAAAGGAGATCAGAACCTGCATCCAAACCTCTTTTCAATTATGCTTCAATAGGCAGTGTTTAGATTTTATTTTGACATCTTCTCACTGATCTTGTCTTGTCAAAGTGACCAGTAATGTCTTGTATGTTATCTCCTTTTTTATTTTGGCAAATGCTCCTGGGTTCACTTTCCACTGTCTCTGGAAAGGCAAGCCAGTGGCACCTTGTTGTTTGTAATGAGCTACAGTACGCTTCTGTAGTCCTTGTGACAGCATGTGTTTTAAAACTTTAACCAAAAGTGTTACGTGCTTTACATTTGTTAACAGAAATTGTAACTAACTCCATTAATATATATATACAGTATCATCATGTTGTGGAAAATACTGTCATGGAAAAACTACTTGAAAATAAGCCCCTGGTGTCAGATGATTGAAAACCCCTGTATGTTTCCATCCTGATAAGCATGGGTGACCTTACATAAAGTGAGGTGAGGTTATTTTACTGCACATTGATTAAATGCGACATGTCTCATTTAAAATGAGACAAAATAGCTGTTTTGTCATGGGAATCTAGCCTCTTCATATGTTTTTGTGTAATCACTGATACAGCCAAGGCATTGTGTTACAATGCATTCAGACCATATACAGTGCGAGCATCATCCTGGCTTCCTTACCAGCAATGCTGTCAAAGTTTCATGGATGTTGTGACGTATAATAGGTGGTAATGTTCTTTAAGAATTGATTTCTTCATCTTCATTAAAAGAGGCCGCAAAGGCAAGAAAACAAACATGTCAATCATCATACTGTTGCTTGCCACCGAGAGATGCAGGCTGCCATAGAAAATGAATGACTTCCTGTCGCTTTGATGCTCTCGGCGCCTCTGGACTGACTGCACGATTATTCTTTACAGTTACTGCACTTAACTTAGCAGACATGTTTATCCAAAGCACCTTGCAGTGAGTGCGGTTACGAGTAGGGTTGCAGATACAGGATGGCTTAAACATTTTGCTCAAGGATGCTTACAGATAATATAAAGCAGGTTTTATTAAGGACCGTACCTGGCACCTCTTTTGGCTGTGAGTCAGCCCTAACTGTATACTGCACTTTCTACTTCAGTGGTCCCTTTTTATAGTGCTCCATATTTGAAGCCCCTTTCTCCCAAACTGCAGTTGATGTAGTGAAAAGCAGTAGATCTTAACAGATTCCTTGACTCACCATTCAAACTAAATTGACCACAAGTGACCCGTATTTGAATATGTCTACATTTCCGACCAGTCTGTGAAGCTTATAAATGTAGAAATACTGTAAAGAGTGGTAGGATGTCAAAGCGTTGTTTGTCTGGTGTCGGGTACATTTGGCAAACATAGAATACATTCTTCAACTAATTTAACTCCTTCTGTGATATAAACGTGTGTGCCATGGTGTTCTATGCATACTCAAAATAAATATATAACTACATATCTTAACTGTAAAGAATATAAAGAGTAAAACCAGAATCTGAGCACAAAAATGTCAATTTATGGCATTGTGTCTGTGTAGAGGCAATTCTTGTGTTGTATTTCCATTATTTAACTAGTGATTGGTCTGGTATGTTAAATGATCATACTTTTTTAACAGGCTCTGTTGTTTTTGACCTCATGTATTAGATATAGAGACGTTTAATGGAGTGCTTAAAACAAGGAGAGAGAGAGAGAGCCCTTGCCCGAGAGGCTGATGATTGAAAAGGATGACCTTGTTTTGTACGTATCTTGAAATAGTTTATCTAAACATTTAAGTCTCACTATCATCCTTATCATTTTCTCTGTCAGTTTTCAATTATAGCCTGCTTTGTGATTTATGCAGGAGAATAATGTTTACGGTGTGGCTTGGTGTTCCCAAGCCAGTGAACCGTAAACAGTTGGCAGTAGAGAGGGTGCGTTGTCATGAGTCTATTTCTAGACCCAGGTCGTCTGTAGACATGGAGCCCAGCACAGACCTCCATTCCAACACCATGGAATTTTACCTGTCTTATTCTCTAGTGAACCATGTATGAACTGGGTCAAGCCAAAGCTCGCACTGATAAACTTATGTGTGTGTTACTGCTCTCTAAACCCCTGTCTTCTACAGTAGCTCACCAGTAACAGCCTAATATTTCCCTGAACAATGGGAATGATAATTGACAAATTACACTATAGTGAATACAATAAGTTACTTATTGTATTCACTATAGTGTAATTTGTCAGTTATCGTGGTCATCCCTTAATCTGTGTAAAACATTCTCCTGTCTAGGCCAGCAGTGTGCACACACAAGCGATGGATGGGCTCTGCATTTGTTTTCAACAGCTCTCCTTTTGATTGTGTGGGTGGCAGGAGAGGGAGATCAGTCGACACAAGTGGACAGTAGCCAGTCTTCAACTCTGTGTTACGTGTGTGTGGTCTTGTCTCTGTTTTACTGGAGCAAACGCATTAAAACAACTTCTCAATGGGCCTCTTTGACCTAAATATGAGACTTGGTGTAAAAATTGGGATTTTATTTCAGTCCAGTATGGTTATTCAAAATATTTTATACCAGCCCTTTGACCTGAAGTGTAAGGTCATCACAGCCTGTTTATTTAGCAATTGTCTCCTGGGGTTTGGTGCCTGTTCAGAAACTGTCCTGAGGAAACCTTCTCCAATTAGAACCATGTGATTCCCCAGGGAAGACATTAATGCTCTATAAGCCAAAGCACAAACACATCATCGCTATAGAAACTCCACCCATCACCTCACACACAAGCACGTAGAGTTGCATTGGCCCCTTCAAATATGGTATTATTTAAACAACAATGGGTTACATAGTAACCTAATATATAGTATCCTACAGTCTTTAGATATAAGCAAAGAAATGTATATACAGTAAGTAGATTTCCGCTTGTACAAAGTGTGTGCCTCAGCTACGTTATAAGTACCTACAGTACTTTGTAAGTAGCTACTTCTCCCTTGTAAAACATGTAGTTGAGCTCAACAGGACTTATGTTACCTAAAATATTTAAACACGGAAATTCAGCGGCGCCCTTCCACAGTCTATGTCTACAAAACGGGCTGTCCGCAATGTCCCTCTCTAGTTACAGTTACACCAGGTCCTTCACCTGGTGGCTTTTGAGCTGGATGGGTCTGTTTTCCATGTCCTTGTAGCAGACGAAGCCCTGATATCCAGGGTGGATTTTATAAGAGGAGGTGTTGCTACAAAGGCCTTAACAGCTGCTGTGGTGTGAATGCACATGGTATTACGCTTCAAGTTGTGTGTCGACATATCTGGGATTTCCTCCACTGGTCACCTGAGGTTTTACAGTAAACTGCGTAGTTGCACTATTACATTTGTCTACTTCAGCCCAGTCCTGTGTCACTAATTGTTTCCCCAACACTGTGCGTAGACAATAGCTGACATCACAGTTTAATTATGCCTACTGCCCAAGGTTAGGAGTAAGTAGCCATATGGTAGTTGTTGTGTTCCTGACAGGCAGTGAAACAGGTTCCTTATTTGCAATGATACAGTATTGACATGTTCTACACACGGGTAATTTCATTTAGGGCAAAAATAAAACATTTTAAGACAACACTTTGGTGGGGATTTCTACAATTCAGCTGCCACACACATTGATATGTCTTACCATCCGACTGTTGCAGCTTGCAAAGCTGCTACTGTACGGCAGCTGCAATTCTACCCAGGCTGCTACATATTCATTCACTCCTCACTCTCTCACAAGCTTGTGCTACGTCACCCCTGTCCTTTTGCCTTCTTTTGCGTGAGCGGTATACAAGCACGCTCACTCATGTAAACGCCTGGACACAACACACAGACACGGCCACTTGTAAACACGGCCTGTAATCGCACTTCTTTCTCTCTGCCCTCCTTCTCCCTCTCTTCCTGCACTCTGTCTATTTTGACAAGCTGCTCTCTCCGCCTCATCTTAACCTTCTCCCTCCCCTCTTCCCAACTAATTTCCTTCTCAACCCCCCCACCCCATAGAAGACGCTATGCTGCCATGGTTAACTGCCTTTTTAACTCACGTGGGCAATCATCCAACTGGCAACATGGCACCGTGTGTGTGTGTGCACGTGTGTGCATGTGTATTTGGTGGGTAACCGCTGCTAAACCCCAGTCTGTGTTCTCCAGCTCACCAGTAGCTCTGAGACAAAGGCCCAATCCCATTTCTATTTTGTACCCCTAGCCCTTGACCCTACCCCTACCCCTTGCCCCTTGAAACGGAGTTAAGGGGCAAGGGGTGAAATCATCCCCTATGAAATGGGATAACACTTTAAACGTCATAAGTAGTTAATTGCGTAACCAGACGCGGCAGGGTTTGTAGTACCGGCTTTTACGTTTCCATAATGCCATTGTCAGCTGTGAGGATCTGTCTTGCGTGGGCTATAGGCATCTTTTTGCGGTTGCCACAAATCTGAGAAATGTACTAAGGTTAATGTATATCACAATGACAGAATGCCATATGATGATGATGATTGCTAGTACTGTACTGTACTGTATCGGTAATACTATAATACTATAATAGGCAGGCTACTGGTACGGTACATTCGCGAAGCGTTCACAACTTCACATTGACGCATCAATCTAATCGAAATATGGCCAAATGCAGCATTGCCTTACAAAAATCAGCTAAATCGATCTACAATTACGATGTACGATTTAAACACTTAAACACAGCTTAAATTAGTAAAATGGCTGGCTGCCATAATACATTGAAATTACGTTCAACTAAGACAATACAATGATTTTCGTAATTGTTTTAACTTTAAAAACTGAGAAAATAACACAATTGTGTGTTAATTTAGTTGGTTGAGCAGCCATTATGCTGGTAGTCGCAAAGCATTGTGGGAAAGTTCTCAAAACTCTCCGTTTGGAGTGTGCCTCTGAAAACACTTTGTTTGAAGGGCTATATAGCGCTACCACTTCGCCCTAGCCCTCCATCCCAAATGGAATTGGGACGCCCTACCCCAAAGTGATAGGGCCAAGTGGTAGGGGCAAGGGGTGAAATAGGATTGGGCCAAAGTGAAGGCCTAGCCTGCTGTATTAATGATCTGGAGATGCGGCACGGCTCCAGTAATCTGAGCGCCCTGCAACCTGCAGGTCTCACATTCGATCCCGGCATGTTTCCACTCAAGACGCCGATCCTCTCCTCGGCAAGAGTCGCTCCAGGTTAAGGGGGTCAGCCGAATGAGCCAACTGTCAGGCTTGTGACTAATTATGGCCGGTTTCTAACCACCAGCTCAAGCTCAGCCTTGAGTCCAGTTGTTGTAGTTACTCCTGGTTCAGCATGTTCCCTGAGTTTTTGGCCCATCCGTAAGGACACTTATTGGTCCATGTAGGGAAAATGGCCTCCGGCACAGAATTCTGCCTTGCGTGGGTTTTCCCTGCATCGCTCATTTGTGTTGCACTGTAATTTCATCATTACAATGCAGTTAAGTGTTTTGCTGTTAGATGTTGCCATAGACAATCTGCCCTACATATGGTGAGGGAAAAACTGTAAAGTCTGCCCGGAAGACATTAGACTGCGTCCATGAATCTAAATCAAACAGGTTTTGAAAAGTGTCATTGCCTGAGCCTTTGCGAAAATTGAAAGATATGCTCCTAAATATGTCTTCTTAAATCATGACACACTCTCTGTAGAAATGCATCTGGGAGGAATATCTCCCCTCTCCATCTTGAATTTTAGATGCGGGTGCTTTTTTTTTTTGAGAACTGAGGCATCAAAGGCACCACACTGGGTTTGCTTTACTGTACTGTCTGTGCATTAAAGGATAAGATTAAAAACATGTTGGTGTCTTCAGCATATTGGTATTCAGTTCATCTTTGTTCATTATTTGGCATTATTAAATGAAAGTATAACATCTATTGTATAATTGTCCATAAGTATTTCTTATGCTGACTAAACTCTGCAGAAATGGTACTATAACATAAAACACAATGAGCCACAGGCACCATCCAAAGACCGCCGGTGCACTTGTCCTTCCAAGTCCTCTACCTATTCATAATTTCTCAACTTATTAAAATGAAAAATATCAAGCCTCTCTCACAGTCTCTCTTGCTTGCACTCCATCACATTGTGCCTTCTTCGCCCATCTTTGGAGCATTGGTGTAAAACAGGCCGGCTAACCTTCGTAAGGACCCCAGAGTCCCCCGTGTCCCAGGGATTAGAGCTCATTTGCATAAATCTGAATAACCTCGTTAAGGCTGAGGCAGACTGCACACACTGGTAGGCCGGGACACTTCGGAGCGAAACAGCCCATTAAGGATTGCGGCGATTATGGGATTATCACGCTTAACGACTGTTGAGGGGGACCACAACAGTGTGTACTCTGTGAAGTGGCAAACAACGTTTGGAGTCCCCGGCATGGGCTCTGGCTGTGTGGCCCTGTGTGCATGGCCACATGGGTGCTGTAGCTTTACAACGCTAGAATGGAACATCATCTACAATACATGATGTACCTACATCATATGCGTTCTTGCGCATTGCCATTTATGGGCTAATATGTCTTCCTTTTAGTAAGCAAATACAGTCAGTTTGCAATACCTGTTCATGGTTGTCTCCTTTACATAAATGATATGTACACCTGACATGTCCATTGATTTTAGCTACTTCTGCAATTTCATCTAGGCCTACTTCCTTAGCCACACAAGAAAAAGCATATTGTCCTATGCAAGTGTGTATTCCTCACACTAGCATGGCACAATATGCCCCAAACGTATTCTTAACTGGCATTAAATAATTGCTTTAACTGTCAATACATGACAGGCACCCCTCCAAGTTGGGTCTCTAACAGTGACGACATCAGCACTTTTAACGGCAGTACAGTTATGTCTAGCAGTCAGTCCAGTCAGTGGCTCTAATTGGAAGAAAAATTTGGACAGGTGACAATACGCTGTGACAGCATAGTCTATTTTTGGGGAAGCTATGTGCCTGAAAACCCAAGTAAATCAGTTTTTATTTTACAGGTGTTTTAAAAGGAGGCTGGTTTAAACTGACAGTAAGGTGACTACTAGAATCATACTATTACAAACATGGTGCCTAAAATCAATTGCCTAGTGGCCTTATAGGAGGTACATCCTGTACAAGTACCCTTATGACAGGAAACGCATAGCATATACTGTATAATGTGGACTACGGCTAGTCAATTTACAGTATATAGTTTAATGTAAAATTCAACCCTTTCCCCTTTCATTTTTTACATAAGGAAACCTCCCAGTGCAATATCAAACAAACGGTTTCCTAAGACATTGGCCAAGGGTTTTCAGGGCTACAGTATGTGTTTGTATTTAGCAAGTAACCATAGCTTCAATGTTTTAGGTGAATTGTGGGTTTGACATTATTATGGGTTCATTTTCTGACTCCCTTTTGCAATTGGTATACCAAAACACACGTTGGAGTCAGAAGTATTTGAATTGATATGACGCTGGTTGCTGTACATGGTTAATAAAGTTCAAATTACTGAGTTTGTGCTCTCTATTTGGGGGAACTTAGTCTTGTTCAGTTTCCATGGCAATTGTTCAGCAAGAATTAGTTAGAAGCACCAAATTAGCTTCATTATATATGAGTCACTCATCCAATTACAAACTTGTTTTTCTCTTCGATCTGTTCTAGTTTCTATTGTCTCTATTCTGTCTTATCTTCTATGTTTTGAAATATTTCAATTTATTCTCGATCTCCTACTGGCACTTTTATCTTCTCTCTGTCTCTCTCCATCTCTCTCTCTATCTCTCTCTCTCTCTCTGTCTCTCTCCCCCCCCAAACACATGGGCTTCCCTCTTTCTCCGCCTACTCAGCATACTCAGGGAGATTCCCAACCCACACACACACAAACTGGCAGACTGAACAGCCTCCAAGGTCTGGGCTTAGTAAATTATGCAGTCTACTTTTGTGTGTGTGTGTGTGCATGTCCTAGAATGTCGGTTCTAGGACTCTCCATGATTGCAGGTGCATTTGCAAGTGTGTGTGGGCGGGTATGTGGGTGTGTGTGCACACTTGCCTACATACAGTACGTTTGTCTAGTGATCTTTCACACACCACTGTTTTTAAATCAGCCTGTTCTGAGTACATAGTGGCAGAGAGTAGGCGGCCTCCAATTTATTGTAGAGAATCTAAAGACAATCCGCCATTTTGCCCTTTGATACAAACCTAAATGACATCCTAATATTGTTTTTCTATACACACTGTAAGTACTTCATTTACAGTATGCATTTGTCTCGGCATGGAATGTCTAACTTTCAGTTAGACTCGTCGTGTCTCGTCTGACAGCTGTTCACCTTGAGGCCTGGAGGATTGAGGCCTGAACATTAAAGCAAATTCATTGCCATGTTCCAGGAAGCTGGCCCTGCGGATCACAGATGCTGTTTGACAGCACTGGCCGTCCACCTTTTGTTTCAGTATTAAAGCTTTCAATGTATTTATTCTTTTGAACTTTAGCCGCACTTTTCATTGTAACTAAATTAAATAGAAAAATAACTATCTTGTAAACATGTGTATAACGTTATTGTTTGTACTGTGGCTGTTTGATGAAAGGAGGTAAGCTCTGGTTTTCCACAGCAAATCAGAGGTTTTTTCTTCCTCCCATCTCTATGGACAGGCTAGCATTAATACTACTGTATCTGTCAGCGGTTCTCTTTGTAGCCCGTGTGTGTGTGTGTGAATGCATGTATGCCTACCTCATCTTCAAAGCAGTCATGCTTTCAGTAGTTCCTCTAGTGGTTCTAGTGGTAACCTTTTGGGCTTCTGTACCCCCTTTGAATTATTTTCCAAGCCCGAGTATCCCTTTACCAGACATAGAGAAACAACATAAATATAGTGTTATATCAAAATGAGTATTGAATGCTAAGCTTGAATACAATGAGAGAAAAAATATATAGGCTACTGTTCTGCTTTACAAAATTGTCACATACCTCCAACTACCCCTAGGGGCGCACATACCCCCATTTGAGAAACACTGCTCTAGAAGACTTAAACAGCTTGAGTGGGGTGGGGCGGTGGCACAGTTGCTGGTGCTCTTGGCCATTATCAGTGACTAAAAACCACTTAGGCAGGGAATGGCTAGAAAATGAAACCGCGCTCGCGCAGACGCCTACCTTATTTTTGCATTACCTAGTGCTCATTGCTGCCAGACGAACCCATCAAGCTTTATGAGCCCCAGAAGGCAGCTGCTAGCCACTAATTCATAGAGGCAGGCCATCAAGCTTGACGTAGGCCACGCGTCCACGCAGCAGTTAGCCCCCTCCATGCATAGCTGAACAGGCCTTCGCGCACATTACGTCTCCTGCCAGCGCACACTGTTGTGATGGATGTCGTGCGCTGTATGACAGGCGGGGGGTTGTGCACCCAACGCGGGCAAGGAATGGGCAAAGTCGGCTTCCTTCTGGGACATTTCTCTGATGGATGTCCCCTTTTTACGTGGAAGAGGTGTGCAAATGGAATGACTTTTGTTAAACAAACCAAGAGAAGGGAATGTTGTTAATAGAGAGAGAGAGTTCAAGTTTTGTGATTCTGAAGTCTGTGGGAGGGACAAGGTGGAGTTTATTTCTTGAGGACATTAAACAGTGTGTTCAGAGGAGCAGGCAGCTTGGTGTCAGCAGGTCTTCTTGATGCAGAAGTGTGATTTGTAGCAAACAGCTGTGAAAAACCTTCTGGGCAGATTTGTGGCCCCTGCTTTTATTGACTATATAATTAATAATTGGGACAAAATATAAAAGTGTAGACCAACAGGGCAACAGATACAATAGTAATACTACGCACTAATACATTGACATTGTAATTACATGTGTGACAGTGTAAGATGCTTTGAATATAACGATTTACTATTTTATACAAACTAATTGTAATTATGTATAAGTTTGACTGTTGACACACCGGGTTTGGCTCTTTAAGTGAATGTTTGCTTTGTCCCTGATTATTGTTGGAATTGAAGGTCGTTTAATCATCAACGAAGATACTCGTCTCTGTTTTCATTTGAACACAGGTCACACTGCCTTGCTGTTTCCCTTCTCTGTTAATCTTTCTTCCTTTTTCTGCCATGTGATGACTTCCTATCATCTGTCCGTTTTGGAGAACTTTGACAAACCTGTCTGCTACTGACAATGTTTGCAGCACAAGCAACTGCGGTAGCTTGGACAGACGCATGAACAGCAAATCGATATGGTCAGAAACCCAGCAAATTGTGTTATGGCTCAACACGATGTCCATTGGTCAGACTGTCTATTGATTTACTGGAGCTGCAACTTCAAAATGCATTCCAACAAAATCGCTTGAATAATTCCAAAAACATAATAAAATCTTAAAGTGAAACGAAGTGCACAATGATGTGATTCGTGTTTTTGTAGGCCGTGTATTCCCATTGTCAGAAACGGCAATATATATTATTGCTTCATCACAATTACAAAATGACGGAAATAATTTCGATGTATTCAACAAATGAGAAATGTATGGGATTGTTAACTTTCCTTTTTGTTTAGCACAACAACAGTTAAAAAAAAACCACATCGCACCAATACACTTTAGTAACTTTGACAACTGTCCCTGCATGCTGCTTTCCTCCATTCTGGTTTAAGGAGCTTGGAGCATGTTTCTGTTATCATGGCTTGAGATTTGACCCAGTGAGGAGCAATCTGAGGAACACAATGTCTCCCAGCTGAACTGTTCCCACTGACTGTTCTCACTGACTGTCGGCCTTGAGCAAGCTTCATCACACAGAGGATCTCCTAACATGGGAGTAGCCAGAGTCCAAAGCGTTTAATTTCCAAAATAATAGGTGGGTGGGTGCAGATCCCCAGGTGGTTGTGTGGTCACCTTTAGCACCAAGTTGTCATCCATGCGCTTTGAAATCAGTTTTAAACGACTTTATAAAATCTTCAATAAGACTGTTTTATGACTTAACGGTCATTGTGGCTATTTTAAGAAAGTTTTCCATTAGCTGTTGTACTAGAGTTAAGGTATGCTCTTGGCCTCCATCATTGACCATTATCTATCTAGAAATATTTATTAGGCAGAAACATCAGACACCTACTGAATTTTCTAGAATATTGTAATCTCAAAGGTGTTTCTATCATCAGTCAAAATAACTGACTGAACTGACGAAATGAAGGACAGAAAACAAATGATAAAAATGTCTGCTGCTGAAATGGTTTCCCTCATAATACTTTGCTTTTGTAGTTATTGTTAGTTCCTTCTCTCATTATCTCATCTTGTATCAAGTCTACAGTATCTCCACCTGGAGATACTATTGACAAGATCCATTCATTCATCAGCCCTCTCTCCATTCCACACTCTTTCCTTATCTCCTCTTCTCATCACATCCTTCCCTGCATTTGTGAGAGCTGATTTGTGCAGAACAGAGCAGCACTATGTACAAATGGAAGCACATTACATGAGTTCACTCCTTTTCTCAGGTTAATGAACTCTGCTCTTAAAAGTTTAAAGGTTTTTAGAGCAGGCCATCTACACTCTCTGCCATGCATGAAATGCAACATTGTACAGTAGGTGGCGAGAAAGAGAGTAGAAAGGACTTTATAAATCAAATCGAAACCAACAGTTTTTGTAATGTTGGTTTAATTCCGGTCAGAAATGGAGGAGTGTACCCATGCAGAATATAAGTTATTTGTGGAAATCCAAAAGTATATCTCTCATACAGTACTATACACAGATTTAGATACTTAACATGGGAACATATTGGGAATATTCTCCATGTATCATATTCCCACATTTGTTCAGTACAGACAGACTTCCGTAAACGTGGATGTGTTGAAATAAACACATTTGTCTTTTGCTCTGTGTGCTCTACACCCATATGCACGTGCCCGGGTGACGCTAACAGCACTAAGATGATCTGTTTGACACTAAGCAGAGACCAAGGTGCTAAATGGCTCCTTCGACACCAGAACCACATCATAGAAGTGTCAATGCTTTGTAGGAGAGTCAGCTAACACGGCCACACTTACAGTTTGTATGTTCACCCATATACTGTAAATGCCTGCACGCATACACATAAGGTTACGTGATCAT
>JAODUG010000013.1:214895-226266 GCA_027564795.1 Aphredoderus sayanus
TTAGCGCCTTCTATCTGCCACAAAGAGCTAGTGATTTGGGTCATTTTGACCCTGAGGACATCACAAGGGTTAAACTGTATCTTAATATTAATTCCACAATCTTTAATCCACAAACTAAAATTGTAACTAGTCTCATAGTAAATGCTACCTTTGTTTTGCAGGTAGGACAGGATAGAAGTGGTAAAATTGCATGCTTTACATATGTGAGGAGAATTACCATTTTCCTTATTGTCCATGTTATTGTGCATTAAGTAGCTTGTTACCATGGTGATGTTTCTGGCTCAGATGAGAGCAGATGCCTTACATCTCTAGTGATGAGGTTGTTTCTACTACTGGGTGCCAATGCCCACCCACCTGGCAGAGTTTTACAAACCACCAACAACAGTAGTGTGTTATCTTAAGTAGTTCTCCAGCATTTCGGAAATATCAGTGCAAGTTTAACAACAGTCCTCCCTTCCTCAAGAATCTCATCCAGTCTCTCTCTCTAACCTTTCTGTCGCCATGGCGTCAGCCTGCTGCGCCAGATCAAGGCTCATTAATCAGTCCCAGAGCTGGTGGTAAGGGGGAGCATGCGCTACACAGACTAACTTAAAGGCAAAAATATTGTATCTACATGAAAATGCCTGCTAAGCAACTCCATGACAATAAAGGTAATTGTGAGTAAAGAGAAACCGGTACTGCACCTTTGTTCAATTGGCTTCCTTAACTCAATATGAAGTCCTCACAATATACTTCATATATTTTACATTCATCTTAACCCTCCCGCTGTCCTAAGGAATTTCAGCAGACCACCAGCAGAGGGAGCCAACCGCGGAATGTCATATGTCCGTATTGTAGTTGGCGCCCGCTACTGGGTCATTCTCACCCATAGGACAGCGGGAGGGTTAATTTGGGTACTCTGTTTATCAATTATCTTCAATCTCTGGCTCAAAACCTAAATGTTTCTTTAGTGTCACTGAGTGTCATGAAGACAGCGCTAGTACCACACAGAGAGTATAAGCATCCAGAAACATCTACAGCTGTAAATCTAGAGGTGCAGGGAGCAGATATGTGGACAGCTCTGGAAATAACTCACTTTAACCCTTACGATGCCATTACAATATATTGTTGAACCTCCACGCGGCGCCATCTGATTGTGCCATGTTTTCTCCCTGTCCGCTTCCAATGTAATTTACAACGGGCTGAAGGAGCGCTGCCTGTAACTGCCACTGCACTGTTAAGAAACTGCACGCGGAGCGGACATTGATTTTACCATTCCTCGTCTTTATAAACAATACAATGCATATAGCCAATTTGACCCGCTATTTGGTCGATCCGACAGCGCTCTATAACTTTGTTGCTAGCCTAAATGTGTTGTCATAGACATACAGTATGCTAATAGATTCATGATTCAACAAAAATGTGTGACGTTAGTCTACTTCACGATCAATGAAAAGTGGGTGGGGGGGACTGTCTCTGGACAGATACAATTGTGTATTTATTTGTTGTATATGTGTTCCTTGCTTACATTATGTACGCACAGTAGCCAAAAAAAAAAAAAAAAAGGTGTCCTTGCCCCTTATTGATGCAAAAATAAATTGGTCAGTAACTGAACTGCATTATTACTCAACTACTTAAATAAACCCATGTCCTAACCATTTTAAGTTAATAGGCTACTTTGTCTTCAGTTCAGGGAAAGGTTTGACTTGACATTCATTGTTCAAGTTAATCTGTGTCACAGCTTTTGAATTTGAGGTCCAGTATTTTTCATGTATTATCTGTAAGGTGGTATTATCATCATCATTATTATCCATACACACATTGGGTCAGTTTGACCCGAAGGACCTCATGATGGTTCAGTCTGTCTGGAACTCACTAGACTTACTTTCTACAATTGATGAATATCTGATGTTGGACAGTTCACGCTGTTAACATTAGGAATTACAAAACTCACCTTCAGGCAAGACACAGAGAAGGTTCCGGCGCACGTTGAGATCTCGCAGGTCCTTGAGTCGACCAATGCGGCGAGGGAGAGCCGTGATCTCATTACAGCTGATGTCCTGCAGGGGGCAGTTTGATTGTTAAAGGTAGAGTAAGCAATGCTGGCGGAATATTGTTTCACTTTGTTTGTGTTCGCATTTACAGAGCCAGGGACAACACATTCTTTTTCAGTGTGCACACAGAATGGTCAGCTAGCAGACTGTGAGGCGATATGTGCTGAATTTGACAAAAAGGTGTATTGAATTTGAATCACTAACCTCACCTTTAAGAGATGTATTATCTTACGGGACATTATTGCAAGTATTATTTATTTATTTGCCTTTTCGGTTCCTCAAGCCTTTTTAGGAGGTTTTGGATTTAGTATAAAAACTAGATGCATAAATTGCTCTCTTCTCTTTACACTGGTCCTCTGAAGGTGAAGGTCATCTTGATACTACTTTCAAATTTCAAAACAAACATTGACCTTACGAGTTCCTAGCTATATATATGACAGATTTAAAACATATTACAAGAATTAATTTCAAAATTCGCACATATTTTCAGAAATTCTTGTTTAGCTTGTAGAATTGAATTTAACTCTAATGCATTTAAATAGTAAAAATTGTGAGTTATCATGAGTAATAAAAAAACAAACAATTTGGTTAAACAGACAAGATCACAGGTCCCTCCATTAGAGAACAAGAGAGTTATGTAAGAGCTCGGCAGCTCCCAACCCAGACATGAAACTATGTGCTGAAGTAGGCACACAAGATATTCAGTCAGTCAGTCAGACCACACAGACACAGACACACAATAAAGCTGTCCCCAAACACACTCACAAACACAAAATCACAGACACACACACACTCACACACACACACACACAGTGTGGGTCTTACCAGCTCCATGAGGTTTCGGAGCTGTCCGATGGTCTCAGGCAGGCTAACTAGTTTGTTGTTGCTAGCATTGAGGACTCTGAGTGGAAGATTGCAGAGACATGCAGGCAGGCTACTCAGCTGGTTTCGACTGGTGACCAAAACACACACACACAAAGTCACATAAGTACATCAATAACTACACTGTTGACTCTGAATGAGGTGTACCAAATGATCACGATGATTTTCAAGGAGTATTATCATTATCTGATTTCAAGTGTTAAACCCTCCTAATGTCCGCACTACACTGTTATGGCAGCAGGTGGCGCCACCTCATTGTGTCTGATTATGTAATTCTCTTTAATGTCAGTACTGTGTGTATTTATTTATTTGTTTGTTTTTTGTGCCTTTTGTCCTCGGGTTTCATCTTGTTGTGCCAACATGTCTGTAAGCTGTATAATTAGAATTGCCACCTTCTGCTGGCACAAAGAGTTAATGAGTTGGGTCAGTTTGACCCAGAGGACAGCAGGAGGGTTTAAAAAAATATATTATTTCCAAATGTAAACATGCATAATATACCTGAAAATATTTTGTGTTTTGCATATAATCAGTCAAGCTCTCATTTAACACGAATTGTCATTGTTTCTGGACGCAAATCAAGCACAAACAACTATAAAAACACCCATTAAAATTATGGACACCCTCTATAGTATTTGTAAAGTATTTCATTAACATGCCAAGCTTGCATTTGAGATGAGGCATTTAAACAGAATATTTAAGGGTTATAGGATATTTAAGCAATATCACACGAGAGATAGTGTATTAGACTGAATATCAGCACAGCTGTGATTTGGTCGTAGGTATCGAGTGTAACAGTACAACCTTGAGTGTAACATTGCCTTTATAGAACAGTTTGAAAAGCCCCATTTATTTGTTAATACAAGTAATAAGCAACAACAGATAATGATCTGGTTGTTTGTTTACTAATTTGGCTCTGCCCACACAAATAGTCTCCTTGACTTGACTGTTGCCAAGCAACTCATACAGTAAATACAGTACTACAGCTTTTCATGTTAACGCAGACAAGGTACTTTGTATCATGTATAGCCTACATTTATCTGTAGCGCATGTTCCCAGAAAGTATGTTGATCCATCATGTACTGTACAGTACATTCCATGAATGGTTAGCAAAGGTCTTTTCCTCCCCTTCGTCCTCTCATGAGTAAGATTCATGATTGAACTCAAATGGTATTTGTGAAAATATTTTCATCTTTGTAATGCGACTTTTTATTTTTATTAGATAAAGACTTTCAATGCAAGTAATGGTTATTAGAAAGTCGGTAAAGTGGAGTGATACATGGATAACCCTCCTGTTGTCCTTGGGTTACAAACGCACTATGCCAGCGGATGACGCCACCTGATTGTGTCTGATCGTGTAGTTCTGTTTAGTGTCAGTGCTGTGTGTATTTATTTATTCATTTATTTCATTATATATGTATTTGTTGTTGTTGTTGTTGTTGTTTTTTCGTGCCTTTTAACCCTCCTGTTATCCTTGGGTTTCAAATGCACTACCTTGTTGTGCCAGCAGTGCACATAATATGTCTGTGTAAACTGAAATTAGCTAGAATTAGAATTGGCACCTTCTGCTGGCACAAAGAGGGGTGTGGTCAGTTTGACCCGGAGGACAGCAGGAGGGTTAAAGGCATTAGACTGAATATTGGCACTCATGAAAATGCCTCGTTAAATCAAATTACTTGGTCAGAACTAACTGTTAATATAAATGGCTATATATACACCCACAAAAAAGTAATGTCCACACGAGCCTTAAAAGGCACATTTCAGTGCTACGATTAAACTTAAGTTTGTAGCAAAACTGTTAACCCTCGTAATGTCCTCTGGGTCAGAATGACCCAAATCCCTAGCTCTTTGTGGCAGATAGAAGGCGCTAAACCTCATTCTACACAGACATATGATGTGCACTGCTGGCACAACAAGGTGTGTTTGAAACCCAAGGACAACAGGAGGGTTTTAAGGAACGGAAAAACACCACAAATACATAAAGAAATAATAATGAAATAAATACACCCAGCAATGCCAATTTAAAAACCCACAAATCATACACAGTCAGATGGTGCCGCCATGTGGCCAAATACGAGATTGGAGGGTAGAGTACATCACGAGGGTTAACATGCAGAGTGGAGTGAAGAGCAGCGTGATTCAAAGCATTCAGAATGACTTAGGAGCGGGGACACCACTCACAGCGAAGAAAGATATTGGCCTACAGTACTAACTCTGCTCCCATAAGTAGTAGTTAAAGTAGAAAAGCACAAAGCACAGCTAACATGTAGACGATAAGAGAGCAGATACTAAGTCACATTCTCAATCTTCCATGTCTGACACAAGCAAATACAAGTAGGTAGTGTTATTAGCTAATAAACCAAACATGGATTAACCCTCCCGATGTCATATGGGTCAAAATGACCCGTGCACTCGCCAGTAGCGGGTGCCAACCACAACATGGACATATGACATTCCGCGGTTGGCTCCCTCTGCGGGTAGTTTGCTAAAAACCTTTCCATGCCCCCTTCCACATGTTGACATAATTCCTTGAGGTCTCAATGCAATATATATGGCATTCTTAAGTGAAAATACCAGATAATGTGCAATAGCATCGTATTATGCCTTCTTTTGCATGTTCTCAGTCAGTCGCTTTCAGTGACTGTTGCTTTAAATCCAAAGAGCCACTGCTCACCCCACCCCCTCTTCCATGTAGTGTGCTGATGCAAGGATATGGCGTTGCTGCTGTTGAGCTGTTGAAGACAATACTGTCTCTGACAAAGAGGTGCAACCATATCAGTTTGAACCAGAAGCCATTTTTTATTTTCCATAGCGATACTTCATGAGTATCTTAGTAGTCTGGTTTTAAGCACAATTCATGCAGGAAATATATCTATAGCTATCATAATAGAAAAATAGATATTCGGTATCTGTAAATCAAAACCAAAAATTGGTTATCGGTTACAAAATATCGGTCAGGCTCTATTAACAATAGCCTGTTACAACTAGACTCAAACTTCACTTTGTGAATATGGTCTGGCCACACTCCATCTGAATGGGCATAGACAAAACTATTAGAGAAGCAGTTACTAACCAATAGGCACTGACAACAACATGATACAGCTGTTTGTATTGCTTCATCTGGCTATACCTACACCGCCATTTTTGGAACTACATTTAGAAAAAATGCTTGACTTCAACATCATCGCACTTAGCCAACCCCACTGGTGTCACTAGTACGCTCTTCACAGTGGCTGAGCCTTCCACCAGACTATAATCTCAGCAAAAACGGATCTGTGAGAAATAGCATTAATATTTCTATCATATTTGTTTTCTTTCTAAACCTTCAAGCACTCTTGCACGCTCTCAGACTAATTCCAACATATTCCTACTGTCTCCCTCTCCTCATTTCCTTCTGCATTCTTATTAGCGTCAACACTTTGTCCTTCTCCCAGCATCTCTCTCCCACACACATTTTTCTCCATTCTTCTCATTCTCACAGTGAGTTGACCCTTGGTATGTGCATAATTAAACTGAGCACATCCCCCCATTGCCATGGGTGACTTTTAGGCTCCATGGATGTCAATATTTAGGAAAAACAGAAATGTCCTCATAAGAAGGAATGGCTATTAAAAGGGACACCCCTTTATTTGTCAGGCATTGCCCTTGTGGTCAAAACCAGCAATACAAAAACAATGTTGTTTAGTTATGGCAATGTCTGACATTTCAAATTAAGGGCCATATTTTAACTATTTAAGCGCATGGTCTAAAGGCACAAGTGCATTTAGGGCATGTCCAAATCCACTTTTGCTGGTTTAATGGCAGGAGAAAATATATAACAGTGGATGAGTTTCGGATGCGCCAGGCGCATGGTTCAAAAGGGTTGTACTTACCATCTTCATTAGTCATGGGTGTGTATTGGGCATAACATACAATACACCAATCAGAGTGTCATCTCCCGTTCCCTTTAAAACAGCTGCATTTGCACCTTCGCAGATTGCTGTTGTAACAGCGAATTTACCAAAATGAAAGAGCGTATCTCTCCAGAGGAAACATTATCTGCTTGTTCGAAAAGTGAAAGCACACAAGCAGACCATCTAGGCTTCAGTATAGTAATAACAGGGTTCCACCAAGATCCCTAAATATGTTGTACACTAATAATCTTTTCATTTTTTAAATCCTTGGCATGTTTGTGCGCTCCTGTGCTTCCCTGTGTGTGTAAGAAGCAGAGTGTACATGTGTGCTGTGCACCCACCATACAGTAGGTTCTACCATCTTGATAATGACTTGTTAGTTTTTCTTTAAGAAGCCCTCCTGTTCGCCACTCATTACCTGTATTAACTGTCTGTTTGAACTCGTTTCCTGTATAAAAGACACCTGTCCACACACTCAAACAGACTCCAACCTCTCCACAATGGCCAAGACCAGAGAGCTGTGTAAGGACATCAGGGATACAATTTTAGACCTGCACAAGGCTGGGATGGGCCAATAGGCAAGCAGCTTGGTGAGAAGGCAACAACTGTTGTCGCAACGGAAATGGAAGAAGTTCAAAATGACGGTCAATCTCTCTTGGTCTGGGGCTCCATGCAAGATCTCACCTCGTGGGGCATCAATGATCATGAGGAAGGTGAGGGATCAGCCCAGAACTACACGGCAGGAACTGGTCAATGACCTGAAGAGAGCTGGGACCAGTCTCAAAGAAAACCATTAGTAACACACTTTGCCGTCATGGATTAAAATCCTGCAGTGCACGCATGGTCCCCCTGCTCAAGCCAGCGCATGTCCAGGCAGTCTGAAGTTTGCCAATGACCATCTGGATGATCCAGAGGAGGAATGGGAGAAGGGCATGTGGTCTGATGAGACATAAATAGAGCTTTTTGGTCTAAACTCCACTCGCTGTGTTTAGTTGGAAGAAGAAGGATGAGTACAACCCCAAGAACACCATCCCAGCAGTGAAGCATGGAGGTGGAAACATCATTCTTTAGGGATGCTTTTCTGCTAAGGGGACAGGACGACTGCATGGTATTGAGTGAAGGATAGATGGGGCCATGTATCACGAGATCTTGGCCAACAACAACCCTCAGTAAGAGCACTGAAGATGGGTCGTGGATGGGTCTTCCAGCATGACAACGACCATAAACACACAGCCAGGGAAACTAAGGAGTGGCTCCGTAAGAAGCATCTCAAGGTCCTGGAGTGGCCTAGCCAGTCTCCAGACCTGAACCCAATAGAGAATCTTTGGAGGGAGCTGAAAGTCCGTATTGTCTAGCAATGCCCAGCAATGTATATCCCTGCTGCAGTGTGTGCAAACTTGGTCAAGAACTACAGGAAACGTATTATCTCTGTAATTGCAAACAAAAGTTTCTGTACCAAATATTAAGTTCTACTTTTCTGATGTATCAAATATTTATATCATGCAATAAAATGCAAATTCATTATTTAAAAAGATCATTCAATGTGATTTCATGGATTTTTGTTTTAGATTCTGTCTCTCACAGTTGAAGTGTACCTATGATAAAAATTACAGACCTCTACTGTACATGCTATGTAAGTAGGAAAACTAAGTATCAAATACTTGTTCTCCCCACTGTATATATGTGATATGGTATAGGCATGCGTCACTTGCGGTCAATTGTTCAAGTGAAATAATATGAATATATAGAATGGAAGCCAGATGTCATTCAGACATGGTAATATAGTGTAATGTAACGCGGTAATACACTTTTAAAATGTGTTATAGGCTACTGTATACTATGCAAGGAATAGGCTACTGTAATCAGTAATAAATTAAATGAAAGAACAATGCCACGGGTAGCGTACTGTAGTGTATTGTGGGCAAGCTCTAACCTGACATGCCAGATGGATTGTTTTTCAAGCTGGCAAGATCAGCATGGTCTCGCAAGGCTAGGTAAGCACTGCACCCAAAACCCAAACGTCGCACTCTCCTGTAATCTAACATCGTTACCTGTCGCGAAACAGTCGCCACATTAGATATCGGACATCTGTATGTACAGAGCTTAAAAGCAGATTTTAACAGCATGGTAGTAGAAAGCGACTGGGCGAACATGTAGCCGATGCGCAGGTAGAGAATCAGAAATATTAATAGACTGAATAATTTCTCCACTTGATTTAAATATTGCCGTGTTTGTTTTAACCTTTTCAACCCAACTCATTTCTCTGCTCTAAATAAAGTTTTTCCAGTTCTGTTCGGGAGAAACAGATTAATTTACTTCAAAATAAAAGCTCTGTAAAATATACAAATCTCTCTAAAGAGTCTCACTTTAGATTACACATACCAGATTATTGTAAATATTAGTCAAATATTCAATTTAAACTAACTATACTGACAACTTCTAAACAACCTTTTGTTATATTGAATAGTTTATCTGATACTCAACCTAGCCTAAGCTTCAAATACATACCATAGGTTTCTGAGAAATACAATGTGATACAGTATAGTGTAGCTCAAATCTCATTTCATATTGTGCTTTTAAGAAATTGAGTAGAATTAATCAAACGTAAAGTACGCCATTTGATGAAGCTAAAAAAAAGAATATTCGAATCCCAAAATTCAAAACCGAGTAACTACCCATCAAACGAATAACCGAATACTAAAGTGTTCTGGTACAGCCCAACTAATTTGTCTAACTTTATATTATGTTAATACTTTACACACTCTTAACACTCCCGCTTTCCCCATTCTTATGACCTAGTGCACTACCTTTTTGTGCCAGCAGAAGGCGCCAACCACAGCACGGATATATGACTTGCTGTGTTGGCGCCATATGCTGGTAGTGCGTTTGAAACCCAAGGCCAGTCTGACGGTTGAATAGTAAATGGTATACAGTACTACATTTATTTAGCGCTTTTCTAACCTAACGGCCAGTCAAAGCTATACATGAATGCCTCACATTCACCCATTCACACTATACACAGACGGTGGCGTCAGCCACGCAAGGAGACACCTGACCACCGAGAGCAGATAGGGTTAGGGACTTGCTCAAGGACAATTGATGAGCCACGGTCACTGTTAATGTCTCACTGACAGATTAATGCCATACACATGTAACAGACTGATGCGTGTACAAATTCCACTGGTTGTTTCCTAACTGCCAAGTAGTGTTCTATTAGACTCATGAGACCATCCTGATCTCCTGAGCTTCAGTTTGACTTTGTTGCAAGAATCAGTCTGGAGAGCTTGAAATCGGTGTGATTGAGTCGGAATTATCCTGACCAATCAGTGTCATACTGATAGTTACAGCTGTGGTCTGCCGACAGCGAAGCTACTTGAAAACAACAATGGTGGTTCCTAAAGTGGTTAACGTATGCTGCAAAAGTATCCGTTTTATCTGAACTGGTGAGTCATTTCTTCAATGAAAGAAAATCACTAAAGGCTTTTCTCGATAATAATCTTAACACAGTTTGATTTAAAATCTGGCTCCACTGGTTCACAGTTCGTCCAATCACCTGCCAAGTAGTTTTTGAATTGTTTTAATTTTTTAAACAGTTTGAATGGTGTAATTAACCAACATGGTTGTGTGTAACAAACCATCTTGCCCGTCAGGTTAGTGTGTAGATATTCTGGGAGAAGAAAAAGCAGTTCATTTTTGACATACAGTGTAACTGCACTATTACACAAAATAGAATTTAATTTATATATTTGATGTTATAGCAGGTTTTTGCATGGGATCCGTGTGTAAGATAACCATTTATTTGGTCATTTATCACAGTCTTTTTAAAGTCTTTTGCCTTAGTAAAGTGTACTGTGCCTGCCAAAGCACTGCGTGCATGTGCTAGTGTATACCTGAGGTTGAGGAAAGTGAGCGACTGCAGGCTGATGACGGCATCAGGGATGGTCCTGATGCAGTTGTGATACAGATTAAGTGTTTCTAAGGCAACCAGGTGGCAGATCTCCGATGGAACATCAGTCAAGCGGTTCTTAGATAGGTCTGAGAGAGAGAGCGATAGAGAGAGAGAAACATTTATATTCAGGTTTCAGGTTAACCCTCATGATGTCCTCTGGGTCAGAATGACCCAAATTACTAGCTCTTTGTGGCAGATAGAAGGCGCTACACCTAATTCTACAGCTTACACACATACGATGTGCACTGCTGGCACAACACGTTTGAAACCCGAGGACAACAGGAGGGTTAAAAGGCACAAAAAAAACAAAACAAATTCATAAAGAAATAATTAATAAAGAAATGTACACACAGCAATGTCCATAAAAAATAAAAAAATAAAAAACACAAAATCATACACAATCAGATGTCGCCGCTGGGTGGCCAAATACGATATTATTAAGGACATCATGAGGGTTAAGTGCTTGGAATGATGGGCATGTGACAGCAGTGCAGTACATCACCAGTAGATAGATAGTCCTCTATGCTGACACCAAATTAGCTTAACCCTTGTGATGTCCTCAGGGTCAAAATGACCCAAATCACTAGCTCTTTGTGGCAGATAGAAGGCGCTAAACC
>JAODUG010000013.1:245690-256279 GCA_027564795.1 Aphredoderus sayanus
GAGAGAGAGAGAGAGAGAGAAAGAGGGAGAGAGAGAGAGAGAGAGAGAGAGAGAGAGGGAGAGAGAGAGAGAGAGGGAGAGAGAGAGAGAGAGGGAGAACGCATGTGTGAGGATGAATTCATACATGTGCCGGCACTGACACAATGGGCAGGCCAAAGTAAGTATATACTTTGGACTGCTGCATGGGTAGCCATGTTGTGGCGTACATCCACAGGTCAGCTGCTCTCAGAACTCAGGCAAATGACCCCTGTGGAAGCATGGGAGCAAGGGGAGGTTTGTTTGTTTGCTTTACTGTGAGTGTCGGGAGGTGCTGCTATGTGCCTATCGTACGCCTGTCACCCTGGAGACCGGCAATCTAATCTCTTGCAGATTTCGTCTCTGCAGTTTAAAGAGAGGAACATGAGAAAAAGAGACTCAGAGAGACACCAAGAGGGAGACATGTAGGCATCAGACATGAAAATATCAAATAACCCGAACTGAAATCTATCTCAAAACATTTGGAAACCCAGACCCGTTCATTTTATCTCAGAGATTTTATTCATGTGTCTTTACATTAAATGTCATTGTGTTACAGTATACTGTATTCCTAACAAATATTTTGTTGGTATGTTATCCTGGGTATTAGTACACTTTAAAGAATATTTTTATAGATCATGAGGCCTTGTGCTAAGTCTTATTTTGCTTGTCAAATTCTGTTGGGTGTGATGTAGAACCAAACTCACCCTGTCCATCTTTTATTTAGCTGAGGTTCAGGGTGTGGCTCATTCCACCCAGCATCAGCTTCTTCCTGTCACAAAAAAACAAAAAACAATCCATGAAGCCAGACGGAAGCGAATTGAAAATACTCAGGCTTGGTGGAGAATAATATGATGGACTTGTCATCAAAACATTATTGTTAGATCTTAAGGATCGGAAAAACACACATTCATCAACTTCTGAATACTTATTATATTTGTCTTAGGAATTTCCCAAGGAGCAATTTGACCTCAAAACACATGAGGAAATTCACTGGCATTAAACCTGTGTGCAAATCTGTATGTATTTTGGTATTTACTTACAGGATTTAAAGCAGATTTTCAAACAAAGAGGGCCATTATCTCCCGTTAAACTCATAAATGACCACATAGCACTGTCAATTTTCATAAGCTTCATGATATTCGTCTGAAATTGATCTCCATTGTATTATTCCCAATGTAGGCTCCACCTGAGCTCTCGTAAGTGTGTGTGTGTGTGCGTGTGCGTGTGCGTGTGTGTGTGTGTGCGTGCATGTGTGTGTGTGTGTGTGCGCGTGTGTTTGTGTGTGTCCTATGCACACTTTTTGCCTGATAGCTGCCTTGGCTACAGCTGAGCGCTGGCCTAGCAAAAGTGCTGTGGCGATGATAGTCTTGCATGGGGGGTTGGTGGTCTGTGGAGAGTGGGGGGTGCTCACATTTAGCCGCAGTCTCCTGGGAGAGATTAAGCAGTTTAGTCTTTGGTGTCTCTCTATCACTGCCTCCTGCGTCTCCTCTCTCTATACCTTGCCCTGCTTCTCTCATTTGGTACTTTCTGTTCCCCTCTTTCACTCTCATTTCCTCTGCGCTCCTCCGCTTGCTTCTTGGCCTTCGTTCCATCCACCCTGTATCCGTTTCTTATACAAATCATGACCTCCCACTGTCACCTTCCCCCACCCCCACACAGACACACACACTGATGCTCTTTGCCTACGCACAGCCCAGATGGCGTGGCGTTAGTAGGGGCCGGGGAGGAGGAGGAGGGGGGGGGGGGGTGTTTGTCGAGAGCGCTAGCCCCCTCTCAGAGTGCAACCCCACACCGGGACCTCTCCACAGGTCCCCAGGCAGGCGGGCCAGGCACACAAGGCCTGATCTCCGTGGTCCTGGATGGAGCGCCAGGGAGCTCACCGCTACTCGCATTAATCTCCTAAACGATCCCGGTCCTAAGAGGATCAATACTCATTTTCAGGGAGCAGCATGATCCCTTAATGTAGTGAGGGAGGGTGTCTCCCCCACCCCCCGCCACACACACACACACACACACACACACATTTCACTACTACTGCTCAGCTTCAGAGTCCTCGTATGAACAACAAGAGTCAGCCCTTCATTTCATTTCATTTTGTGACCCGCTTTAGTTAAGACAATATACCAATTTTATTGCTGATGCCATTATTCATTTGTATCATATTGCTAATACACCTGCATTTCCTATAGAGCATTTTCTGATGGAATGCTGTCTCGCCCTTTATTAGCGGAAGGATTGATTTAAGAGTGAGTTTGTCATTATATTAAATTAGATCAATGTCTTGTAATTGACTTCTTTTAACCTGCCTACATGCTAGCCATAGAGAGGTCATTATGGCTATATGTATTTAACAGTAGGCTATTACTGGCTCCATGTAATTCCCATTTGCCAGAAGTAAATTCGCCTTTGTATAAAAATAGAGTATTTGCCAGAAAAAATAAATTGACCTGTTTTACTCAAGTTCCTACGAAGCGCATCAGAGATGTCTACAACCCGTTTCATTATTGGTAGTAGTCGTATAATTGTTATTCTTTGTTTTCCACAGACGTTGAAAAATGACTTCATGCTAATAGTGGCACGATCCAAGGAAAATGGGAAAGATTGGACTTTCCATTGGATAACAAGCGTCCCATTTTCCAGGGTCGGTGTGCAAAGTACACTGCTAGGACCGCACAGTTTGCTGAATGCTTCATGATTGATCTTTGCTGATGCAGTGTGTTTCTGGGGGCCTTTTTCATCAGGGAAGGATGCCATCTCCTCTCACCTTCCTCCTAAAGGCACCCTCCCAGCCAAGCCTCCTATTGGCTGGAAAAGGCCCACCTGGACTAAGTTGGGAGTTATTGTTTATGCTAAAGCTATAACTCCCTGTCATGGCCGCCTGCCTGAGCCCTAGAAGAACCACTCTCGTGGTACTGAATTATTCAGCCGGCCCAGTCTGCCCTCCACTGCAAGTCTTTGTCAAATGTACCTGAATGACGATATGGTTGCCTTGCAATAAGGAACTTGTCACTGTGTCTGGAAAAAAAACTGCCCAGACTTCAGTGACAGCAAACAAGCTTGCCACATACTATCAAGGTGTCTGCTCCAAACTAGGAACTATAGGGCCATCTCTGATATACTTCGGTATCAGACGTTATTCACCTTGGTGACTGCAATCGGCCTAGCGGCAAATAAGCATTCACCAATTGCAGTGGCCGATAGTTATCCGTTGTGTTGCATCACTTTTGCCCTGGCTAAATGCTAAATGTAAAGATACAGTAGGTGGTACCACCAGTAACAGTCACTGGCTGCACACAACTATGGCATGGCGGAAGAGGGCAATGGGTGCCATGCACACATTTGATTTGTTTTCAAGTAAAAGTGAAAGATCATTTTGGACGTACGCAAGTATTTCACCAAAGGTATCGACATCGGCTATCATTCAAATTGTTATTTCAAATACTGGTATCGGCCCAGAATTTCACAATCAGCACATCCCTATTAGTCCCTTTTTCTTTCTAAGTCATTTTGGCCATCTTATCATACTAAATAACTTCTTAAATTAAATATTCTTAATTCTTTATTTTAATAAAGTCTGTTTCAGAGGACATTCAATCTGGTGTATAGTCTCTGCGTTACACAATTTAGCTGCCACAATAGACTGAATGATGCCATCTTACATACCGCAGATCTTGGAACTAGAAACCTTATAGTCCACCATTTCAAAAATAGCAGCGTCCCCGCAGCAACTGGTTCTCCCGTGACCTGCGATTGCCTGTCATGAGCTCTCTCCAACATCATAACATCATGTCATTCTGCGCTGAGATTATCAACATGGTCTTTCCCACCTCTGCATACTTCCAAAGGAATCTACCTCAAAACATGTGATCCGTCTTTTATTCAATTTACAAGGAGTCCAGTGTGATAAACGGTGTGTGTGTTTGTGTGTGTGCGTGTGTGTGTGTGTGTGTGTGTGTGTGTGTTGTGAGGTTCAGGTCTGATTGGATACAGTCAAAACCTGCTGATTGTGTTGGCATGCAAGTCTCCTCCCCCCTCCTCCCCCCACAGCCCATCATCACTGAGGCAGTGAACTCTGCTCAGGGTAACAGCGGGGCCTTTCTTTAGGTGGTGGATTGAATCAGCAATGACAGTCTCATGACCTCTTTCACTCTCATGCACGCACACACACACACATACACACACGCACACTCGCACAAACACACACAAGCATAAAAACACAAACAACATGCCTTCCAGAGAGAGAGAGATTAGTTCTACGGTCTTATTATCTGTATTATGCATCTACAGTGGCAATTAATTAGCATATTGTTAAACTAATGTGTATGTGGAGGTTTGTATATGTATATGTGCACATAAAGTTAGTGTTAGTGATATAAAAGTTATGTAAGAGGTTTAGCCCCACCCACCCTCACCTCTATCTGCTCAAAAAAAAAAAAAAAGAAAAAAAAAAAGAAATGTATTAACTCATGAGGTAATGTCCAAAATATATAACATACATCTTCACTTTGCATCTAGGCAGGATATACCTACCTGAACATGTTTATTGAGCTAAGACTGTGTGATTTTGTGGGTATGTAAAGAGTTATGAGGAAACGAGTTATGTCACAGCGCACCGTACACACCGTTTCTGTCGGTAGATGGGTGGACGGTCCGAGGTGTGGAAGGTGATGTCGTAAAGCGTAGTGTCGTAAACCAGGTGCGGTGAGGGGGTGGGGGTGAAGGGGAGGGGGGAGAAGGGGTGAGAGAGGAGGTGACTCTCCAGCAGCATTTAGACACAGCGAAAGGATCATGGCGGATGGCCCCAGGTGTAAGCGCAGAAAGCAGGCGAACCCGAGGAGGAATAGCGGTAAGTAAAAACAACTTCTAATGCGTATTTCTCGGCTGGGCAAATGTTAGACAGGTTGTTCTATCCCTATGTCATTTCTCCTATAACTTTGGAGGGCCAGTATTCTGCTTTTTAGTGGCTGAAAGTGTTGAAAAGTAGCAAGTGAGCGCAGTATTATAGCCCTATGTAGTGTACCGTTATACCTGTCTAGCGTCTCTCCCTCCGCCTAGCGGTCCTGTGTGCCGCGGACCGTTATACACACCTAACCCCTTTATGAGTGGATACACATTTTCTTTCCAGTTTCTCTCTGTTTGATATTTATTTGAACGGAGTTTAGGTTTCATTTGATAACCATACGTCACTGAATTAGACACAATCTGTCGTCTTTTTATGGCAGCAAACTCGGACCTGTCTCAGTGGGCAAACGGGCTACCTGATTGTTATTGCGGTCCTCGACAGATCGTTTTCTTTGTCGATTTGTATTGAGTGAATGGGTATTTTATGCGAAAATATCGTAGACATTATATGTGGCTTTTGCGAAAAAGCAAAACGCAACTGTTCTGCTTGTTCCTATTTTCTTTTACCACTAGTATAGCAGGTAGTAGTGCGACCGATAGGACACTGTTGCTGTACGGCGAATAAACGCATTTTGCCTGATTCAAACATGCTGTGGACTGGCTTGAAATGCCACTTATTTTTATACATTGAGGAGACCTTTCATAATGTTTACTATAAAATAGAATTGACGCACGTTGTTTGAGTTTGCGTTCTGTTGTGTCGATGTTGCGTGACCATATAACTTCTCATTGTCATATTTTAATTCACTGTTTAATTCACTGTTTTTACGTTGCCCGTGTAAAGCGTTGGAATAGTAGCTTATCTTAAATGTTTGTGGAATATGAATGGGGTTTAGAGGCTCCAAAGAACAGGTCATGTTTGCTGGCGAACACCGCCTATATAAGGACAGCGGATCCTCACCAGCAGCGCGCTGGGAATTCTTTTTATTTTCCTTCTCAAGGACCGCGAGCACGCGTACAGGCATAAAGAGTAGACTACTAGACCAGGTTTATATATATATATATATATATATATATATATATATATATATATATATATATATATATATATATATATACACCTATTGATTAGATTTTATTTGAAGTTTTCTTGTATATTTCACAAGTTTGCAACGCAGACCGTAAAGCTTTTTCACTTTATTGTGGCTTAAAACCAGTCGGTTTTTCTATAGGTTGTTTTTCAATAACTTACGAGTTGCGAGTTGCTTGATGTTTTAAAATATACTTCAGCATTTCTGGCTATGGGGATAAACTGCACGTACACATCTTTGGCAATGTTTACAATGTAGTCTAGTCTTTTTTACATACAGTACAAAACATCGTATCATTTCCTCAAGCGTTATATTAAGATACTCGGGTTGTGCCACCCAGTGTAGATGACAGGAACTGGGAACACGTTAATTTGATGAAAAACTGGGCGTTTTGGCATTTCACAAAATTTCCGTGATAATAAGAGGGGGTTTCCTAAGATAAGTAGGCCTATCGTTTTTTAGCCAAGTAGCCTAATAGATTATTGTGTAAATCGCACGTTTCGCATGTACAAAATGTTCTCCTTTTATGACAGAATTTAACTGCGGACATGTGATCCAGGCTATCGTCACTTTCCTGAGAATACATTCTTGGTAGCAGGGCTGGTTAGTCTACCAGGTATTAATACACGTGTGTGTGTGTGTGTGTGTGTCTGTGTGGTGAAGGCACGCCTCAGATAACTGTCATGCTTTAGGTGCGCATTTCCATCTGCATGAGTCTGATTATGGTTTCAGGGTGAGTTCTTCTGAGAACTAAAAAAAAAAAAAGTATTTAATTTTTAATAGATGCAATTTTCCATTTCTACAGTGAAATGTCTCAATTGATGGTTTACCAGTCATTTACAAAATAAACCTAGTAACATTTCCTGTCACTTTTGGTCTAATTTGCATGTGCTTAAATGAGCAAGCAAGCCCATTTTAAGTCAATGCTTCCTAGCATCTCTTGACAAAAGCTGGTAATGTGTCATGTAAATCAACATCTGCCACAGGGAATTCCCTGGCCAAGCCAGACCAACAGTGAGCTGTTGAAGATTGTGTGTGTGTGTGTGTGTGGGGGGGGCTTTGCAGGGTATGTTGTCATAGACTTGGTTTGATGCCATTTGGATCTCTCCACTTACGGGGGTCCGGGGGGTCCGTTATCCTCACGGAAATCAACCCGCCCCTTCATCCATACCCACCCCACCCCCAAATGATTGTAAAATACCTTTCTAGTCCTTGCTTGGGAAATCAGCGGAAGACTCATGGGTCTTTAATAGTGGAGAGAGAACCCTTGAGGACAGTGCCCGGAACGCTGCTCCGGTCAGCAGCGGCTGTGTTGCCGGCCTCGGAGAGACGAGACCAAGGTGAGCCCCCGCCACAGCTGTAAACAGAGAGGTGTTAACAGCCGACAGGACGACAGGTGTTTGCAATTGGTGGTATACTGCAGCTTCCTTTGTCACCCCCCCTTCAGGAATAGCAGCCGTTCTCTGCAATGGTAATTTAACACGGCAATTTGGGAATAGAGGAATGCGGCTGGTATTAACATTCTTAGCAAAAATAAACAGGGCTTCATTGGCACTGCCCCGCTGCCATATCAGAGAGCGCAAGCTCAGGTTGTTGAAGCAGTGATCCCCAGATTCTTTGAAATCAGAGTGCATAGGTGGCTAGGATCAGTATAAGCCTGGTTGACATTTGTCTCATCTGTCTCTCTCTCACTCTCTCTCTCTCTCTCTCTCTCTCTCTCTCTCTCTCTCTCTCTCTGTCTCTCCTGCTTATGCTCTTTCTGGTGTGATGAAAATGCTGATTGGCAGCCATTAAATAAGAAAAGGGATGTTGTAGGCTTGTAAACTGGCCATCAGAAACTCACGTGATCTCGAGGAGGATGTTTATTGTCGCCCCTGAGCTATCATCATTTTATTTATTTTTGGGTGTGAAAACAATTAACATGAAAATGTTCGTTGGGCTATCATAGCTGATTTTCTAAGGAAACAAGCAACGTTTTCAAGCTCGGGGGGGGGGGGATAGGCTGTGGCCCCACATGCCACTGTAGTGTTTTAAAAGACATCTGTTTACATTTAAAAGGTCCACCCCTGGTGTGTCAGGAGTTTAGCGGAGGAGGACATTTTTCATTTATCCCACTGCTTTCGACTAACTTCCTCAGTCTCATTTGAAAGTGCCAAGTAAGAAGAACCCCCCCCCCCCCGCCAATCTTTCCCACCTCCACCACCCTAGCTAGCTGCCTCCTCAAAGCTTGTCCTTTTATTTAGAGTGGGGGGGACTTCAAGACACAGTAGCCAGGGGTGCTGTTGATTGCCCTCTGACCTATAGGCACCCATGCTTGCTTCGTATGACTTCACTTTCCCCCCCCATGTGCTATTGTGCGGCTTCCAGCATGACCAATTGTGTTTGTGTTTAAGTCTGCTCAATGGAAGGCGAAGAGGAGGAAGGGGGGGGCGATCATTGCACAACAGGTGACAATCAAGCGCTTAAACTAGCCGAGAAACGTCGATGAACAGAACTTTCTCTTGAACAACATGTTGTGTGAAGGATTTCTATAAAAGCAGGAGTCACAGAATGGAGTGGCAATATCAGCAGCATGGTGTTTTCCTCACACCTTTAGCTAACAGCAAAGTTTGTTGAGTGCGGCCCGCGGCATCATGCTAGCCGAGTGTGGGAAAGTGCCTGTCCCTGTCCCACCTTTTTGCCCGAGTGACAATGATGTGATGTACAACCACACTCCCATCTCTGTTAAGGCTTAACTTAATGATTAGCTGCTCCCACGGAGGCAGAGCATTAGCCTATAAAAAGGTGCTCTCCTTTCGTAAAGAACCAGAGTTTTAAACCCTAAGTCAGTCTCGGTAACCCCCTTAACTGTGCTTGGATGTGCTTTATTGGGGTTTGTGTGGCTGAATGCGTAAATGAGCCATTGTGTGCTCGGGCTTTGGTGAGAAGACCCGAGGAGAAAGAGCCTAGTTACCTTTGCAGTTTGCCCGCTCTACCTCATAGACTTTCAGCGGCAGAAGAAAAGGCCCATTCAGCGGGCCCGGCATGGGGAGGGAGAGCCCTTTTCACACTGGGCTTGTGGGAAACTTCTCCTCCATACTGTGCATTGCATTTGCATATGACCCATTCTCTTCCCGAAGGTCCCCGCAAGGCAGGAATCCGTGGAACGCTTGCAGAATTCATCAAATCGTTCGCTCACACTCTCTCTCTCTCTCTCTCCCTCTCCCTCTCCCTCTCCCTCCCTCCCTCCCTCACTCCTTCCCACTCTCACACACTCACACAAACAGCACGGACAGGCACCCCCTTTTGGGCCCTCGGGGTCTCCGTTAGGAAGTTGCCGTGGTATTTTTTTAGTTTTTTGTCTCTCAAAGATAGTCCGCCCCTGTGACACACTAGTATCACCCCACAATGCACCTTGGCTCTACTTCCACCCGGCGCCGGTGCTCACTGCATGGCAACTTGACCACGTACCATTGGTCAGTGTCCTGGGAATTAGTTGTGTCGTGCCAGAGACCTCATCGAAGAGACAGGCCACTTGGGAGAATTCTGAATAGAACTCTATTGGAGGCTGCTGAGTGGCCAAAACTTGCCTATGAGGACTTTGGCTGTGCGTTTCGCCTTTTTTGATTCTGCTTCGCACGTCAGGGCAGGGAGGGGATCCCCACG
This sequence comes from Aphredoderus sayanus, assembly GCA_027564795.1. Lineage (NCBI taxonomy): Eukaryota > Metazoa > Chordata > Actinopteri > Percopsiformes > Aphredoderidae > Aphredoderus > Aphredoderus sayanus. Next base: position 255,287 of record JAODUG010000013.1, read on the forward strand.
CCCTCCCTCACTGTGATCCACCAATCGCAAACGCGCAGAGCCGTGAGGGTTCTGTCACAGCCCCCTCCCCAGGGCTCTCTAACTAACGATGAAGCGGCCATCAACAAATCAACAGTGTGTCTGAAAGGGCACAAAAAACACCCCTGAGTTCAGTGCAGTTAAGGGGGGTGGGAGGAGGAGGGGGTGTGGTGGTGTGCAGTGTTCCCACAGTGAGCTGAACATAAACAGCGCAGGGTCAAATGCAGCCCCCAGAAATAGCTGCCCACTTTCTTCACCATCATCCTTCGTTAGGTGGAGGAGCGCTGCTCGGCCTCCATGTTGACACACCGACAGCTCCGAGAGACACGACCTGAGCACCGAAACTGACCCGGAGATGTGCGTGCGTGTGCGTGCGTGTGTGTGCGTGTGTGTGTGTGTGTGTGCGTGCGTGTGTGTGGAAGGTATTTTCTTCAGCGCAGGGGAGTGAACAAGAGCTCAGCAAAGTGTATCGCGTAAAGCGAACCAAGCAGAAACGCCTCCCAGTCCCTCCCGGGGTCTGTCTCCACCACAGCCCAGTGAGTCACGGTGAGACAGGTGGGGCTGCTAAATGACTTCAGCCTCACAAGCCCCCTTTGGATATTTGATTTGTGTCACTGGCGCCTGGTAATGAGAATGTAAAAAAGAAAAAAAAAAAAAACAGAAGAAGAAAAAAAAGGAATTACGTCTTCTTTACTCTTCCCTTTCACTTAATTTCATTTCCATTATTTCACCTTCGCCTCTGCAGTCCGTGTGGCGCGCCCACAACAGAGAGGTAATAATCTCTACTAGTGTGTATATTTGAGAGCGAGATGGAGATTACATCTAAATTACCATCCTCGGCGAAGTAAACACTGTGTACGGTGTGTCGGGTGCCGATTGTCGATGTGTCTTCTTTAATCATGTGTTCGTTGGCCTCCCCGGGTGTAGCCCCCCCCCCCATACACACACAAACACACACACACACACCGCCTCACC
>JAODUG010000013.1:268457-288150 GCA_027564795.1 Aphredoderus sayanus
AACTGGCTAATTCATTAAATATCAGCTGGTGGTCATGTGACCATTAAAGTCACCTTGTCATCCAGCTCCTTGTAGAGCTTGGCCAGCTCAGCTTCACACTTCTCCTTCTCTGCCCCAGTGAGCTGCACACCAGGCAGGGTGCTGAGGGCAGGGGACAGTGCCACCTTGTCGTTATTGAGCACATTGTCCAACGCCAGGGCCTCCTCCTTGGCCTTCTCTTTGTCAAACTGCTCCTCTATTGGCACATTCTCACCTGCAGGGGGCACCAGAGATGCAGCAGAGGATGAAGCAAACTGAGACAGGGAGATGGGAGACTCCAATTGATCAGCTGCTGGAAAGTTGATACATTAGAATGTCAAGTAAAACCTAGGAAGTACCAACAACCAATTTAATAGAGTATCCCATCTATGACACAGTGGGACGGTAATTTAACACTAAAACATAAAACTAGGGTTCCTTACTATTTTTGCCATAGCCCTTATGCCAATAAATGCCCTTACGGTAGGAACAGTCTAATAACCAGCTACATTTAAAGTCACTATAAATAATGGTCATAAGAATAAATGAAAAACGGAGGGAACAACGGTACTATTATTTATTGCATGAAAATAAAGACGGTAAAAACAAAAAGGTTCATTATGCAGTTTGCGTAATTCTATCCAACCTTATCCTCAAAGAGAGTTTGAGTCAGCCAGATGCAGCATGTGATAATTTGATAAAACTATCATTCAGCAGCAACCCTATACACTTTCATTTTCCCTCATAGGGATATGAACCATTAACAAACAAATAATTTACATTCATTCAGGGTATGATTGTTTCTATTGATTTCCAAGTGGTTAGAGAATGCCTCCAAACGCTCCACATAAAAAGGGATCGGTCTGCACTGAGCCACCTCAATGACACAAGGAGAATTGTAAATAAGCACAACTTGCTTTACAGGGTCCCTCTCTCCAAAAGATGCTCTAGAAGAGAAGGCCATTACGAGCTTCGACAATAGTATGAAATGGTCAGAAATGGCTCACCGCTCCTCCAGCGGTTGAGCTCGTTCTCCAGCCAGGTGACGGTGTTCTTCAGTGTCTTGTTCCTCTCCTTCTCCCGCTCCCACTTCTTCTTCCACTGCTCCGCGGTCAGCTCCACATTCAGACACACCGTGTTCTTGATGGTCTTTGCCCTGGCGGGGGAAAGGGGTGAGAGGAGAGAGAGAGAGATGAGGCCTCTCAAAAAGAGAGAAGAAAACATGCACAGAGATTCCATTCGATTCTTCTAGAGAAGAAACTTTAATTGCCAGAGAGACATGTAAAGCCACAACTACACACGTTTCTCTGTGCTCATGTGCAATTTAAAGAGTGTGTGTTTGCGCACGTGCATGCATGTACCTCTGTCCAAACATCAGCGTGGACCTGGTCTCCGCCTCGTTGTAGGAGGAGGGCGAGCAGCAGATGACCATGGTGGTCCGACAGTTTCCTCCCAGCGAGTCCTGCAGGATCCTGGTCATCTTACTGTCTCGGTACGGCACGTAGGTCTGGCGCAAGACAAGGGGGACAAGTCCAGACATTACAGACCAGCACAGTGCCTGCCTTTACAAACACAGGCGATCAAGTCCGTCTTCCATTTTGACAAACTGTCAGAGACACATAACTGTTTTTTGTTTGTTTAGGATGCATGCCTTCCTACTCATGGTTCTAGAGCCTAGAGTAGACTGTATGCACCACAACAGTGTTTAGAGTGTGACATGACACTACTAGGTTAATAACCTTGTGGCATTCATTTACTATATAACTCGTATTGCGCTATACATGGGCTCACAGTAATAATATCTTCATCATTATATAATTTGGCATATGAGGTCATAGTTCCACTGGAACCTGTATGCCTATGTCTTTACAGACCATTGTACGTTTCAATTGTTTCCCATCTTCCTGTCTCACAGTTTCTCTCAGTTGAGGACAGCTATTGGATCTCACCGAGCCTTCGGCCAGTGCCGAGATCACATTTCCCAGTGACGACAAAGACTTGTTGATCATCTTGGCTTCATCCAGCACTGTGCCTTCTGCACCTGTTTTACCTACCTGGGGGAGAGAGAGAGAGACAGAGAGAGATCCATAAACCACCTTATCAATATAAAACCAAGCACTGTCTCCCAATACACCAACACAACCCATATATAAAACATTTGTTTTCCCCATGTAGAAGACGATAGCACTAATCTATCTGCAGACCAGTCAACTACCAGTTCAGGTAGTGCAACCAGTTCGCCTCTCGTGCAATCCTGGATAAAGATAAAGGATTACTTCCACATTTACATAATTTAGCAGATGCTTTTATCAAAAGCTACTTTTTTTCTAATTCTTCCCTATATTAGCTTTAAATACAAATGAAACTATATTCAACGTTACTTGGAGAAAAATGTTTAATTAAACAGACCACAGTAGAGAAATTGGGAAAGGAGAGCGAGAGCTTGATGTACTTTTTCACTGCCGGCCAGATCGACCAGGTAGAGCTTTCCGGTCATTTTCTGCTCTGTCTGTGTATTTTCCTGCTTGATGTTGATCAGGAAGATGCTGTGACTTCTGGAACTGTGCTCATTCATGTCTATGGTGCACACACACACACAGTTACCCATTGTACAAGCACAACAGACAAAGAAAATGTTAATGGGACACTCTTCGATCACGTTATAGCGCCCCGAGAGTGAAGCACATACACTGATTCCAAGACAACAAGGCCAATTGGATCAAAATGATTGTTAAAATTCAAAACTATGGGGCTATTGTTTGGGGTTCTGGGGGCCCCTACAACAATGCGATCAAGAAGCATCTATCTAAATGTGTACATGTTTTATTTTATTGTAGCTCAATTCACTCTCGATAAGGACAGGCTTTCAGCCCCAGCAAAGGCCCTGTGTGGCCCCGCCTGCTAAGCGCAGACAGCCCACTGGTCTCGGTCAAGAGACTTACTGAGGGTGAACCCATGAGCCGTAGCGGGGCTAAACTCACTTGTGACAGCCACGTGTCGGTTGTTTTTGCCCTCATCTATGGTGTCCATGACCTCCTCAGGGCTGCAGACAAAACGCTCAGTACACCCCTGGGGGGAGACACACACACACACACACAAGCAGCCACTGTTACAGTCGACACAGAGCAGCTGAGCTCTACAAAGGAACAATTATCTGGGAGGGGGTGGGGAGAAATGCTGTATATATTTCATGCTTTTCAATATCTGGGGCACTACAGAGATGTGCTACTTTTGTTAGCATGTAGCACCTTACTACTGTGAAATTAATTGAACTGATTGTAGGTCTAATGAGAAGTGAAAATAGTATATAAAAAACAGTTTCCAATAGACCATGACGCATAACAGTAGATGATGTAATCCTCCACATTTCATCCTGGTAACTGATCTAATATGAGGCAGCAATAATCTCGAGTCACAGCAAGTGCCGTCTGTGACAAAGTCACCATATTGGTGGAGGCATGACTGAGCAAATTTAGGAATGGCTGAGAATAACACAAGAATTATAACTACAGCCCATTTATTCATTTCAAAGGCATCATTCCAGTTACTTTGTCATTTTTTTCTATTTTCTCCCTTCAAGCTGAACATTGTTTCAGATGGTGTTTTAAAAAAATGCCGTAACTTGCCCTACATTTGTGTCAGGATAGGTCAGAGCTAGTTGGTCCCAATCCAGAAATGATGTCACAGCTTTGGCAAAACATGTATTACACCATGACTGACAACACTGGTACAACTTTAATTGTACAATAGGGAACCTTTAACATGATGTCACTGTCCATTAGTTGGTCCTTAAGACTACAAGGACCAACTAATGGACAGTTAATAGTAAAATACCCACAATACCCACCTTGACATATGGTACTCTGTTTTTATCCTCGTGTACAGACAGATTGACCTTTGACACTGGAAGGAGAGCGAGTTTTAAAAACCTTATTGAATATTTAACATAATGCTTAGGTCTTATAATAGGAGCTATTGCAATAAAACAGCAATAATCAAAATAGAATAAAACAAAGGCGTGTTAAGCCAACATAAATACATACCGTCCAATAGATCCCTGATTTTGTCAAGATAGATTTCAAAATATGAAACCTGCAGAGCAGAAGGCTCAGATTACACTGGATCAACATTAATGGTGATTGATGGATATGCCATGTCAAAAGCACATCATCATTAGTGTAATGTCATACTTTGATATGAAACTCTAGGTTCTCATCCATGGAATAAATGTAGTTAAAGATGTCTTGAACTATTCTGGGGATAACCCCCATCATGTCTGGGTCATGGAGTTTCCCCTTAATGAGAGAAAGAAAGAGAAAAAATAGTATTTTAATTAAAATAATTTTCAATTTTACTTGCACTAGGGAAAAAAAGACAGTTAACGTGCATGTAGAGTATCTCACCTCCATTGTGTGAGTTTTCCCTGAGGATGTCTGCCCATATGCAAATATTGTCCCATTATAGCCCTCCAGGACATCTACATAGAGAATAACCCACACAGAGCAATCGCATTGGCCCTTCCATTCACGTGGTTTCAGGGTATTGGTTTCATGGTACCAACAAGTAAATCTGTAATAGCCGACTCATTCCATATCAGTTTCATCGTACCTTTGACAATTTTCTGAGCAACTGCATTGTAGAACTCTTCCTGCGTTGTGTTAGACTGGAACACTCGGTCAAAGTTGTATGATTTACCCTGCAGAGCAGAGATACGGTTGGAGAGTTATGCAACTATCTAGCGACAATTAGGTGGCATTCATCAACAATAAATGGCATGGTTCAATATAAATGGAAATCACTATAATTAAAATGGGTGAAATTGTCGTTCACAGGAAAGGGAAACATTTTATGGATAATTGGTCTGTTTCTTGTACATTTTGAACCAGGCTAGGGGGCGGCTGTAATCAGAAACGGTTGTAAAACTGGCCAAAACTCACAATTTTCGGACATTTTAAAAATGGAAAGGGAATTTATCAGAAAATGCCTTATAATCCTATAGTCTACTATGGGGCAACCAGTCTCATAGAATAAAAAACTAAAAACAAACAACAAAAACGTATACAATTTCCCACAATCAGCTGATGTACATGTTGCATAAATCACTTCATTCAACCGGTGTGGTGGTGCAGTACACACATAAAACCACCCTCCACCTTTGTGGAGATGATATTAATAATTCCCACTTATCTATCTACTGTAGTATATCTAGTAGAGTGATCCGCACAGATGTGTTTTGCCACATAGTGCCGTGTTGCAAAACAAATGTATTCAAGTGCATTTGATTGGCATTTTTCCAAAAACAGTGTCCACTGCAGCCGCAGGGATAAGCAGTTCTTTTATAGGGAGAAACTGACTACATGAGTTGTCAATCTGGATGCTGTTCCAAATCCCCAGCGCCAGCCAGACTCTAGGATTCCTGATTCCATGATTACCTCAGCATTAGTGTTCAGTAGACCGTATACATTTTGATGCCTTGAAATTCTGTGCATGATGCTGTTAACTGTGACTATGTATGGTTTATATGTTTACCAACTGTGTTTGAAGCAATCAAGGCACATTTGTACTTTGGTGAACAATGAACTTATATATGTAGCACACATCTGCCATTGTGAGAAAAGGAGAAGGAAAAATTAGTCAGTCGCCCCACGCCCCTCTCTGTACTTTTATACCCCGAGGTCTAGGTCTGGGAAGTGATCACACCTCCATTTTGAGTCAGTCTGTAATGGAAATGAGAAGAATAGGTTTCCTGTGGGCCCTTTAAAAGCCACACCCATAAGATGAGACACACACTAAACCGTTTTAACCACACGCTGGCTGTAGGATTGTGGGGTTCCCCAGACTGCTGACTTGAGTCTATACTGTATTATTACAGTCATTGCTTGCTTGCTTGGTTGAATATTACAATTCATCACATGAAATTGTCCAATAAGAGTTAAGAGAAAATTATGCTGACCTTCTTCTGTACTGTAACTGATATCAGTAGCCCTACTCATTATTCATGAACAATGCAGCCTTTCATCCTCTCTGTAGAAGCAGGGCGTCTTAAACTTTTCAATGATAATATTTCATGTAATTCAAAAATGTTCTGTGGGCCCACATCGTATACCTAGAACACAGGTATACGATGAATGAAATGACAGGCTAATCATGTCGTTTGATTCTGCGACACTACAATACAGCAAGTACTAGTACTGTACAGTACTGTAACAGTACTGTACTGTTGTAAAATAAACCGTTCCTATTTGTATTAATAAAATCACGAAGGTTTTAATATTGATACGGGTGATACTTGCTAACACACGTAGCAAATATCACCCTTTTCACAACGTAGTTCATTCTGTCTCACGACACTTCTACTGGGATTAACCAGACAAGACAACAAATAATAGGATCAGATTAATTACAATGCACTGGCACTAGCCAGTCTAGCTAACTTTAGCTTCCTACGTACAGTATCTCAATAGTGCCAAGTACAGTTCTGGTACCTTGATACAGGCTCGCCAGCCGGACTACTTTACGTTTACACATGAACTGAATAATGTTAATAGTAGGCTGTAACGCCAAATACGGACCACGTACCGAAATTGACACGCACTCATCCCCTTGAAACTTCGCGACATACTTGTCTCCCCGAGTCACCTCCGAGCTGTTGAGCGGCCTGAAACGGCACATCACTTTGATGGTGCACTCCGCCGGGTCCGCCATCTTCGCCAGTCGCCTGCCCGCCGCCGCCGTGAACTGATGGACGAGTCCGGGGCGTCCAACAGGTGTTAGCTGTAACACCGATCTAGACAGACGCTGTGCTAGACCGATTCAGTAACACAAGCCGCACCCCTGGCAGAGGTGGTCCGCAGACAGCTGGTACCTCGACTCGGTCTGTTGGCAAATGCACTGGAACTGTCCTGGAAAATGGATTCCTCCGTGTGATGTGAAAGACTGAAAGTCATCACAATATGTTACACCTGCACCACCAGAAGCATATTTGTTGCTGAAGCAGACAGGACTTAGTACAAGTGACGTCGACACAACCATTAGAGCAGTCCATGAAAGGGTGAGATATGTGATTGTCACTACACAGACTGATCACATATTATCGGATGGGCAAAAGGGTGTCTTCTATAATATGACAATAGGTTCTCAATATCATATGAACATACTGAAGGGATGCAATGAGGGTTTTCTTCTTCTTCTCCAATTTCATTATTAGCCAGGGCATGTCTAACTCGCAAGAAATGGTCTTCTGAACACAGCAGAGCTATTCTCAGATTCTAAATTTTCCCAACTTTAAATCCTTGGCCCGGCTACACTTGACTGACATTGTAGCGAATAAAGGTATTCTCAGAGACATAGCAGTGGTCATAGCATTTAGTTAGTTCTACTGTACATTACACTGAAAGGATTAACACATTTAGCCTAGCAAATTAGTAAGTGGTAGCTGTTAGATTTAAAAAAACGTTCAGATACACTCTTCTTGAACACGTTAACATAATTTATTTTTAGAGAGTGGAACCACTATAAATATATTAACACCGTATAATATGTATTCGAAATGGGGGAATGCTATTAGGCAGAGCACGTTAGTGAAAGCCTAAATCATAATAGCATGCATGCCACATATTACAGAGCTACACAAAACCGTGTCGTCAAGCACCTACATATTTAAACATAGTATCCAAAAGCCACAAGGTGATGTTCAATGGCTTCAAACGTTTTGAGCCACGACATATGGCCGGTTTCACAGACATGTGAAACTGACCCATGAATTATAAATACTATATACATCAATGTTGGCGTAAAACATTTTAGAACACATAGGACTTCTGGGACACTTTTAGTAACATGCAACATTGCATGTGGATGAAATCTGCAATTCCTACAATAACCAGGAGGGGGCACCATTAGCCATGTTATTCACAGAGTTGCACACAAAGGGAAATTAGCATATTTGGTACAGCAATGATATCATAAAAAGGAAAATAAGGATTGGACTCATAACATAATTAAATGTTTAATTAATAAAAACCGCAGCAAAACACTGAAGCTGTAAACCATGTTGCATATCCACATAGATTTCCACTCTCCATCACACAACGGAAAACACTGGCATGGGGAGATGACACTGCAAAACACTGAAGGGGTTTTACACAGGCAACCATAACAGGAGTTTATTTATCAGATGCTTCATCATGACCAACAGCTGACAAATAAGTTATTTCTATGACACAGAGATTCCATAACATAATAATGTCTTTGTCAAACAGATAGAAAATATATAAATTATTCCTACATTGATTACATTCTCTAGATTAAGACTGATAAGTATGGATTTGAGAGTTCATATTACAGTTTGTTCCATGCGTTAACAGTATATGTACTTGACAATAAACATTGCATATAGTCACATGCCAACACAGCAATTAAGATATACAGTAGCATTCAAACAAGCTGGGGGGAAGCATTGAAGACAAGTATTGCTAAATACCGCCCCCCCCCCCACACACACACACACAACCTATATACTGTATAAGTGTATAAGTGGTTGCCATGGTCACCGGTGTAATGCTTTCTGCAGATGAAACTAAAAGAACTGCAGTGCTAAACTTGGGAGGCGATTTTTTGGTAAGCAACTGTGTGAGGTTGTGAATGTGTAATGTACCGGTCAAACAAAAATGACATCTTCCAACAAATCAGCAAAACTGGTCTTCAGAGAAGATAAAGAGAATGGAGATGTTTCAGGGGGATAACAGCAGAAGCACCAGTGAGCTATTCCTCCAGGCATTAACCTGGCTCACGAGAAAGAGAGAGAGAGAGAGAGAGAGAGAGAGAGAGAGAGCAGGCAGACGCTGCAAAGGATGTGAAGTAATAAGAGAAAAGCTTACTTAACAATTACAGTTTGAAAGAATTGTCAGGAGATCCACTTTTGGCCAGTCAGAGAAACACAGACATGAAGACACGATGCTATGTATGGAGCATATCACGGGGAGAGAGGAAGACAGGAGGGTTATGGGGAAAGGGTCTGGGAGATTGGTAGTCAAGGCTGAGTTTTGGCAGCTTGGCTTTGGTTGCTAGGTAACAGTCTGCAAGGACAGAAGAAGCACCTCTTTGACGATGTCTCTCTCCGAAACGAGCAGCTTATACCCCTTTCATTATCGCTCAGTGGAAACCTTCCCCCATATAGTTTGTGAATGCCGGCAGAGAAGGGAAAAGCAGTTTATAGTTGACGTTTCCAACAAACAAAGATTTTAAGCGCAGGTTTTGCACAAACGCAACCCACAGACTTATCATGTTATGTATTTTTTCTTAAGCAAAGAGCTGCTTCTAAAACAGGCCACAGGCAGTCAGCAGAACAACATCATGATATGATAATTATTATTGGCAACATGAAACCCAGCAGTATGTGCTTTCACATTACAAGCAGTTCAGTAACAGTAAGAACAGCAGTGGTATATTGGAAACACAAGTACAACTATAGTTCATGTTTATTTGTAATAGGTACAGGACTGTATCTATTACAGTCCTGTACCTTGCCGCTCCCAGTTCTGGTTTGCAGAGGCTGCTGTTCAGTGGTATTCATCTAACCCTAACTGCATCAATAGATTTCAACACTAGTTTGATGTCGGAACATGCTATGACCTGTTACATTACAGTAACATGCATTAACTGAACAGAAAAAAGTCAATAAGTCTCTGCAAATGTCGGGGCCTTTCACAAGCAAAAAAACAACAACAATGAATGCCTTTGACTATTTTTGACTGCACAGTATGCATGAAAAAGCTAGAGCTCAAGCCCACCAATATTCAATTAATGAAAAAAAATGCACTTCTTTGAAACCATCCCTGATATTACTGAACTGGTGTATTGAGAATACAAGATGTCTACTGTGGACACTTCATTGGTCTTTCACTTTATACCTCACCTAGCCATTTAAGATATAGTCAGTTATTTTGGAGAAAGCAAAACAAAATCACCTCTCCCTTTAATGCCATAGGGTGATCCCTCAGAAGCTCCACCCATACATTGGACACACATTGCTAAGGCTCGGATATTGTGTGGTCTGCACCACTTTGTGGTCCGTTTACAGACACAGGGCCTCGTAGTAACAAAAAGTGTATTCACTTACAATTACTGACTATACCTTTAATAGCGCAGATGATTTACAATCACAAATGAAGAGTTAAAAGGGGCTATTTCCTATATCAACATCAGCAGCATATACATTCGATCCTCATAAAGACAAGAAGTAATGTTATGCAACACAATTATGTTCACGTTTTAAAAACAGGCACCAAAATGAGACATACTGAAGTTGGAGCAGAGAAGACTGGCAAAGTTAGTGTCTCTAAAGCTTGTCGGTATGCAAGTGGACACTTCTGTTTTGAACATAAATTCAAGTTGTAACTAGTAGACCTTTGGAGGTTTTACAAAACCAGTGCTGATAGAAATGTAAGCTATAACAGCAATATTTGGGGGGTATATAATCGAATTAAAGTCAAATTTTACACCTTTGCAGAAACTAGAATATGGTTATACTGTATTACAACAAACCAACTAAACCCTTTCAATCTAACCAGCTCTATATCAATAGTATTGCCATTGTATATACAGTATAGTCCGTCTATAGCCCTTCTCAGTTAGGGCTTCCTTGGAGTGTTCTCTTACTGTAAACAAGCTGTTAATGTAGCGATCTCAAATACAGTGCACCTGTATTTCCATAGGAAAAAATGTTGGGCATGTGGACTACAGTTCTGCACTACTTTATGTAATATTGCAAGAAAGACAAATTCCGATTAGAATTTTAACTTTTATTTAGACATTTACGGAGCTCTTATCAGACATAGGGGAAAGTCTATATGCATTCTTGATAAGGCTCTTGTTGTTATGGGGGCAATAGTTAATACTTGTGTTATCATTAAAGAGAGATAGCTTATCAATGTGGGACTTAGTTGAGATATAACAATATTGTACACTATATGTAGTCGCTCCAGGATGGTCCTGATGTTTTCTTAATTTTGTATAATAACCTATGTAGCTGAGTTTATCTCTATCTTATTGGGACCAAATCCTTGGGGGCATAATCGCTAGATTTTCCAAAAGGGGGCCATCTTGCTTTATTGTTTATTTTAAGTACATTTTAATGATTTTAAATTGTGGAAGTAACAATTACAAGGAGCTCAGTGCTCCAATGTCTTAATCTACATGCAATACCCCAAACAAACAGTACAGACCAGTCCGTAAAACAAGAACAAAACAATAAATACCTCAACACTCAACTGTTCATAAGATTTGACAAATATAATACATACAGTTCTTAGTTCTTTTGACAAACCTTTTGTTGTATTATACTATTTTGTACAATATCAGTAGTCTTTAAATATATAATTCAATACAGTTCAAGTCTTTAAAACAAAGAAACAATGCATTTGAATAGTTAAAAAAATCTTTAAAAAAAATCAACATTTTGGCTTGTAGGTCTATGTGCTACAGTGTTTCTCATTCATTCAGATAAGTCCTAAATCGAACTGTACAGTATGTACTGTAAATTGTGACTCATCTCTTAATTATTATCTTGTTAAAATAATATTTGCAATTTCTACTTGATATGCAAAAAAGCCTCATATACAATGACATTCCTGCACTGTTTTTGCAAATGTGAGAGTCATTGTCCATCCAATCCAACTGATATTTCCATTACAATCACAATTTGGTTTTTCTCCATCTTCATTGTCTTGCTAAGCCATGATTATATTAGCTACCTTTCTTAACTAATCCCTTGTTAGTTTTTTTCTACAATCCGATCCTAAAAAAGACTTCTCTATATGCATTAGTTAAATCCGACAGGTTTATAAACTATGACATACAGTTGCAGTCGCATTCAAAGATTTCTGTGACAGTAGGTGAATGAAAGCATGTCTGATCGATCGACCCTCTGGTACTGTATGTGCTAGCCAGTGTCACAATTGACCTCTCTATGTGTGCAGTACAGTTAATTTGACTGCAGCATGTGTCAATGGGTTCAGATAATGAGTTGATGTACATTAGCTATCCCACATAACTGATGTATTGTTATAGGTTTTAATAATCAGGCAAACCCTCCCCTGCTCGTTTATAAGCTTTCAGTTTCCACAGAGATGTTCTTTCATACTTCTAATCAAATGCCCACATGGCAAAGCTTTAGCTCACAGTATAGTGCAGAGCTGAATTAAACACACATACAGTAAGACTCAAGACAGTCCTTGTAGCAATACATACTATTAATGTTTAACATGTACTTAAACTTAAATGGGGGATGTAGACATGTACCATGCCTACATCATTTTGATGGCCATGCATGAAATCAATGAGAATAGCGTGACAATCATTGCTACAGTACATCATGCATGTGCTGTATCACGTAGCTTGTGGTGTGCTATATATATTAGTGTACAGCCTAGCTATCCCAATTGCATATAAATGCAGGGCAGGCAAGACAGGCATTTCGTAATCTCAGGCTGGATGGTCAAATTCAACTCAGAGTCCTGACCTGGATATATTGCATACTCAAATTAGAGGGAGTTTACCGTCTAAAAGCCCCACCAGCCAAACGATTGATTTTCTCCAATTCTCTATTTCACACATACGGGAGAATACAGAGCATACAGACCGCGATTAAGCACATCGATGTTTACCTAATAAAAACCAGCAATAACAGCACAGTATTACTTGAAAATGTTTGTTCTGACTTTGTCCTGACGTTGTCCTCTATGGGACCCACAGTGTAAGGTGTGTCTTCCAGACCCCTTTTCTGAGACTACAAAGCAGGGAGCAAAGTGGTGATGTTACATAAGCAGGCTTCTCCGCTGGAACGTAGACAGAGGGTACTGAAAAATATGTCTCTTGTCCAATCAATAATGTCTGCTTTTAGATGTACCCAATCCCAAAAGCCACCAATCCTGGAAAAGAAAATGTGCCGATAGCGCATAAACCTCTAGGTTAAGGGAGCAATAACAAAACAAATTAAATGTCCTCTTCACCTCCTGTTGGTCATCCAGCAACCAACTGGAAGCCATGAGATACAACAAAAGTGCTTTCAGTTCCTGATGTGCCTCTGCCAGATTTAGATGAAAAATCTCACAGGACAGCAGTATACTTCATGTTTCTGTAGTGAGAGCTGGATATACAAGCATATCTCTCTGGACATAATACTATTCCTGTTAAAGACATAAGCAAACACTTTTGAATAATTTCAGACTGCTATTGCTCTACCGCACAGACAGATGGCACTGTCGTGGCTCAGAAAGCCCATACACTAATACAGCTATTTTTTGTTTTGGGAGAAAGCACAGTTCTACACCCCTTGCATTGGTATCATTTGCTGTCTGTAGTAGTACTGATGCACATTTGAAGGAACTGAAATGTACCAGTATTAGAGAAGGGAGCTACCTTAAAGTATTTGCAACAATACTAAAGTATTTGCAACAATACCAAGCCCTTTTGCCTTAAACCCCAAAGTACACAACAACACCAGCATTCCGCCATCTTGGTAAGGTCAGAGGCTAACAGTACAGTGACATCCGACTTCGCCTCATGGCCTCACTGATCAGGTAGGCGGGGCTGACCTCGGGCTCTTCCGTCATCACTACAATGTTCTGCCACTCTCCGCACTGGTTGGACTTCTTGATGGTGTCCACCACGCAGAGGGCGTAGAGGCAGTCCTCGAAGGTGGCGGCCATTGTCAGTGGCCTCCCGTCCCACGTCCGCCGGTCGTCCTGGTCTTCGAAGGCCCGCCGCACCGCCTGGATCATGCGGATGGTGCCGGTGAGGTACGGCGAGGGGATGTCGCTGAAGGCCTTCTCCGGCAGGGACGCCTTCTCCAGCGGGGTGGCGTCTTTGAGGAGGAGCTCCGGGCCGCCGCTGTTCTTCTGCCCGTGCAGGTCGGTGCCGGCGACCGTCAGCCTCCCGGCCGTCCCAACCACCGTCACCTCCTGGCGGAATTCGCCGGGCACGTTGAAGTTGAGCGTGACGGTGCAGCAGGCGCCGCCCTCCAGCACCATCTGGAAGGTGCAGAAGTCGTCGCTGGTGATCTGGCGGATGCCGCGGATGTGGTCCGTCTGCTTGACGAAGGTCTTGAGGAAGCCGTGCACCTTGGCGGCGCGCTGGCCCGTCAGGAAGGTCAGCAGGTCGATGATGTAGCTGCCCACCGAGTGCAGGCCGCCGCCCCCCATCAGGTCATCGCAGCTCCAGTTGTACTTCTTGCCGAGCAGGCTCCCACTGTGCACCTGGAGGAACAGGTGAGGGGGTTTATGCACCAGATCTGTGAAAAGTCTAATTGAGTTTAAATATTTCTTACAATGAGAGAGTATTTAAAAAGACTTTCATTTCACTTGGCTATAGAATCACAGCAACAGTTAAAAACATCACGTTTTAGCCTTATAGGCCGTTGTCAGGGCAAAAGGCATGTTTATTACCCTCTGGAGTGTCTCAGATTGTTTGCTCCAAATATACAAGGATTCCCGTACTGAAGCACACCAAGCAGCGCTTGTCTTTTTGATGAATTAAAATATTTTTCTTAATGTCATAATGGCTGTGTTGCTGTTAAAATGTTCCGTGTGACAACATTTGAGCACACATGCTGAACAATGAACTGAAATGTTGGTGTTTTGATTTATTAATGTCTAATCAGTGGGAAATTATTAACACAGTGGAGAACATCTAACAATCCTTGACTTGTCCTCTGCAATACTGTATCCACATCTTGTGCTTTAAAGCTAATAACTGAATTTGATAATTATGTTTTTAGTTTGATCGATGTATTTGTAAAATCTGCTATATTTTAAGAATATTTATTAGGTAATAAACTGTACATACACCAGCAACTAGTGTATTCGCTTGATTGAACTACACCAAACACACATCACAGACAACAGACATCGAGTACACATACCCCTTATTAAAAGTATCATGAAAGTTTTTCCAGATGTGTTGTCATTTGTGTTGTCTGAATGGAGTGGACTAAGGGCTGGGGCTCCTTGAAAAAACAATCGCATTAAACAAATGCTTAGTTTTGGCTTCAAGTGTTATTTAATTTTTGGGTTGTATCCAATTGTCTCTGACCTATCCAACCACTTCCAATCAGACAGCCAACCAAAAGTGCCAACATTAACAGAAACATTCTGCCCAGTGTTGGAATGATATGGGGCCTTTACGTATGACTGTTTAACTCCGCTAGTCAAGTCTTTATAATAGGCTATCATACGTTTATTTACCTGCTAAAATAGGTTCATAAAATATGACTTGATATGAACTGCATGATAGGACATTGTTATTTAACTTTACATTATGATTATGAATACAGCACACAAATGCAGAAAGGAAATCAATGAAAGAAAACAAGAAATCCCACTTGACCGCTGTACCTGGGCCTCACAGACCAGCAGCTCCCCGACATATCCTTCCTCTAACAGCTCCTTCATCCGAACAAAGGCTGGCAGGAAACGCAACACGTTACCCATGATGCTCAGCAGCTTGGGGTAGTACTGAGCTGCTGACATCATCCGGAAGGCGTCCAGAGGCGTGGCAGTACGGTCACAGATGACATTTTTGCCAATACCTTTAGAAAGGAGAGAGATAAGATTGAGAGAGAGACACACAAAGTAGTGTCGAGTACTGTTCACCATTAGGTTGTTAATTTCCTTTATAAACAGATACGGATCCTGAAAACCATTTTAAACTGGACTGCTATAGAAGAAGTGTTTGGCTAGATATAATAGAGAGAAAGAAATACAAACAATAAGATCCTCATCAGACTGACAGATATAATATCCTCCTGAGCATGAAAACATTCCCTAATAAGGCTGCCAAATCTGGCAACTCCCATAATAATGGAATCAAGAATCTCCTTGGAATTATGGAATTATTTACAGTGGATTGTGATATAAACACACAATATATATATATAAACATTCACACTATTTAAGAAGCATAATTACAAAAACTGCTAAGCTATGAAAATGAAGCCAAAATGGAGGACACAATATTTTAACAATATTTGTTTATCCTGGGTGTACACGTGCCATGGCATGTGTGTGATGCC
This sequence comes from Aphredoderus sayanus, assembly GCA_027564795.1. Lineage (NCBI taxonomy): Eukaryota > Metazoa > Chordata > Actinopteri > Percopsiformes > Aphredoderidae > Aphredoderus > Aphredoderus sayanus. Next base: position 284,545 of record JAODUG010000013.1, read on the forward strand.
GAGAGAGAGAAAAACCAAGATAAAAAACACATACAATATGTACACAAACAATAACACATTGGCTAGTCCCCCTACTACAACAACCACAGTACAGTATGCACGCATTCATGGGACAAGCCTGTGACAGTGTCGGCACAGTCTGAAAGGCTCCCTTTCTTGCATGGAGTTCTGTAACAACTAACAGAGTTAACTAAACTCCCATGACGCTGTTTTTTTAAGGGCACTGGCAGCACTACATACAAAGCTATTCATTACTGCTTCTTCAAATGCAAACCAAGGTCACACTGAATTGCTTGTAATGGTTTAGAAAACACATGCTGACAAAAGGTCAGTTATTTGGACTAATGCCGCACATTTAACTGCACATTATTAAAGGAACATATAGGAATATAACGGGTGATGATGATGATTGACATGGTATGACATTTTTCAAAGCAAAACAGCTTTTTAAACAAGTATACACCTACCTGTAACATAAAATCTACTCTCACACCCAAAGAGAAATTACTTGAAAATAAATTCACACCTTGTCTATATCAAATCAAAAAATATTCCATTAATGACCCCTGATCAATAGCCTGTAAAAATAACATTACGCTTCCAGTTCTTGCTAAAGGCAGAACATCCTGGAGCTGAAACTTCCACTTGCTAATCTGCCATTAACTGCAATTGGCCAGGCCAGGCCAGGAAATGAATCCCTCTGACCCAGTTCTGAGCGGAGTGCCTCACCCCTTCAGAATTACTAAAGCAAACACACACACAGCCATGGATGCACTGCCTCGGGTTTGCCCTCAGGCTAAATGGTTCTCTTAGTGTGTATGTGACAGCTACAGTATGTACGAATCAGCAGAGCATATAATACAATATATACGTTACATGTAATCTATTTATATTCTAATGGTCTTACTGCAGTTTTTAAGACACTACAGTTGTTAAGACGCCATGTCAAGAAAAGGTAAGAATGCAACACTAATGTAAATTAGCAAGCAAACACAGCCATCCTTTCCCCTTGAATATTTAACAAGTCACGAGGAAAGGAGACAAGTGTGCTAAATACCTAGCTCTATGCAGTCAATGTGGTCTGCAATGCCGTCTATTAGCTAGAGTGCAAAATAATCTCAGAAAACTGTGATAGTACGCACATCGCTTCCTAGAAAGCGGCACTTGCCAACAACGAGTGTTGGCTCAAGTTGAACTGTAAAGCTGTGCGGCCAATGGGAGCCTAGTAATGGAGCAGAAAAGTAGCCTCCAGCACAGCGGCACAGTCCCACAGCATCAATAATGCAGGCCTCTCCAACCTCGGGACTTCAAAGAATCCACCACCAGCAAGTGGAAACTCACTGAGGGAGTGGGGGTGGGGGAAGGGGGGGGGGGGGGGGGAGAGAGACGCACAGCGTTTATATCTCATCCACGTTTAGCATCCTGGAGGGAGGTCACCATGGCGATACTTACTCCTCGCTTCGCTTAATCTTTTTATTTATTATTTTCTTTTCTGGTGAGTAACAATATTTTGTCAGTCAGAAAGCTGGGTGCAACATTAGCCCTCCATGCCTTCAGTTGTGACTGATGTGTACGATACTGACATCTCGTCACAAAGTGCTCCTTGCTGAAAGGAACCATGATAGGCTCCTTTTAGAGATCCCAACTCTCCAAACATCCCAGATCATATGATGTTATTGTCCAATCGGAACCTGAGGGGTGGATTTAGTGTAGCTGTGTACGCCAATTTATTTTATTTGAATCACAAACGGTTGTGGATGTGATCACCAATGGACGTTTGTTATGATAATTCACTTTTGTGTGGAAACCGCATACTGTATTTTCTGTCTCCCCACTTAACGGTGTTCAGGCATATGCAAAATGCTTTCAAAGCTTTGGCTATACCAAGCGAAATTCCTCTAGAATAAAGGCCCACAGTCAACCACAGCTGGACAGGGATTGTCCAAGAAGGAAACCAGAGGGATTAAAATGCATGCTGCACACCAACACGGTTTCAGACCAACACAATAGACTGTCCCCACTTACGGGTGCCAGAAATAGACAAACCGGGATAAACCAGTCGATAGGGATCCTGGTGTTAGCCATCTGCAGTTTGGTGTCACGTACACACAAGACCAAATGACAGAACACTGGATGACATGTGGAAACTTCCATTTGGAATATGGTCAATTTGTCATGTAAAAAGGAGCTGTGGGTAGGAAGCTGTAAATGTACTTGTAATGCGTTAGAAATGCCAGACATTGGCCAGCTATCTACAAGTCAAAGCACACACTCTGTGAGAGGCCGATTGACCCTGATTCAAAGCATCATGGCAGCCCAGGGAAGAGCAGAACGGGGCACGCATTCAGCAGTTTGAATACGAAATGCCTGTCTGTTGCAAAGCAGCAAATACAAGCCTTCACCAGTAGGTGGTAGTACTTCATGTACTGCATATTTCAAGCCATCTTGGAAACAGTATCAATAAGAATGCAATGTAATAGAATACATGCACGTTAGAGAACGTCCACATGCACCCATACAGTACATGCATGTGTGAACATCATGTGAGGGGACAGGTCCATGTGCAGGATCTGCAGGATCCTCCCCACCTCCCCCAGTCATTCACCACTACACCACTGGCAAAGTAACTAGCTTTGTCTGTTGAGCCCAAAGAGGCGGCCACGCAATCATCACCTTATCACATTCAGTAAGCACGCACACACACACTTGGGTGTAACCAAATAAGCCATGAGCCTTTCCTTGAACAGAGACGGTATGATCTTCTGATTTAGACTGCAATTTGTTGCAACTCCTTCAGAGCGACTAAGATGTGCTACTGCATATTAGAATGTGCGGGGTGAATTCTGTTTTAACTACAGAGGCTACATCTAGATGCAAGAAAACTATTAACACAGCCCGCTGAGGCACAGACAGTGGGAACTGGTCTTGCCATCGTAGATTTCTTATCCTCTGTGCTTGCTGCTGACTCATTTCCCCCCTAACTTTGTTTCACATCAACACGCAAATGGCCGGCATTCAAAGTGTTGATGGATGGACATTAATCTAAAGGCAGAATAACGCCTTTCCTGTCATGGAAACAAATCCAACAATGACAAGTTTCTTTGTGGACCTCCTCCCCTATATAATATACTGATTGTGTCTCAGTCTAGAGGTTCACAGAATTTACCAAGTTTATTCCAGAGAAATGAGAAGGAGGTTCTGTCATTTAACACTCACTCCTGCACTACAATGCCATCGATGACTTCCTTAAGCATCAGTAATAGGTAGAAACTCCCAATAAGAGAATGAGGCAATAGTGGTGCAATTAACTCAACAAACAAAACAAGTAGTATTTTTCATTACTTTTGAGTCAGAATTATCTAAGAGGCCATTAGTATAGGTCCCATCCTTTGAGCATTAGCCACACTTTGCCAGCAAATGCCCCTGAGAAGGGAGTTTAGCATACTGTTGCCATTTCTGTCAGATTCATTGATTACCTCCTCATGGTTCACTAGCTGGCATGGTTCTGAAAATGGGAACACAAACAAAGTGGTGTGTCCCACACCACACAACACAAATGTGGGTCCCACACCACACAACACAAATGTGGGTCCCACACCACACAAC
>JAODUG010000013.1:296891-311793 GCA_027564795.1 Aphredoderus sayanus
TGCCTTTTAACCCTCCTGTTGTCCTCGGGTTTCAAACTCACACCTTGTTGTGCCAGCAGTCCACATCATATGTCTGTATAAGATGTAGAATTAGGTTTAGCGCCCTCTATCTGCCACAAAGAGCTAGTGATCATTCTGACCCAGAGGACATTACGAGGGTTAAAGTAGAACCAGATAGTGTAAAAACAGAAGTTCAGAGAGGTGAAATCCATGCAAAAACAATATCAAATTAACAAACTGTACATTTTCTGACATTATAGAGCAAGCCTTTGTCTTGCTGTATTCTTGATAAATAGGATCACTCTTTCTCTGAGACAGCAGTGTTTGTCCAGAAATGTTTGTATATTTACAAAATGTCACAGCCACCACTGCATCTTTAAAGTGTGTAATCCCCCCTACACGCACACCTCAGTCAATCCAGTCACCTCTGGACTGATTCTATAACGCTTACCCTTTTATTATTCATGTTGAGCTTTTGTAACGACTGGAGGTTGGATTGGACAATCCACTGTAAAATAACTATGCCATTATAATTTCAACAATATTTTACAGGTTTTAAAGATTTGTGAAATACACTGGTCTAGTGATCCATCATAGTTCTCCTCAGCTGACCCATTCACGTTTTGTGCTCAGCTAAAAACAGGCCTGTCCCTGGAGTTCCAGATGAAGCGAGCTAACTCTGAGCGGAACGTCACCCAGAGCATTCTCTCTGTCATCGGGGAGTGCGTGGACCAGTTTGGTCCTGGCTGTGTGGGGGTGCAGAAGATCCTGAATGCCCGCTGTCCGCTGGTCCGCTTTGCCCATCAGCCCTCTGGATTTCAGTGTGACCTCACAGCCAACAATAGGTATGCAAATAATATACAGTTACACTGAGGGCAAAACCTAGTCATCAGTTTTTACATATATGATTCAGTATATACACATGTCATACTTTAATATGATCTTGTAATTTGTCTAGTGATTACATTCTGTATAGGGGGGTGGCAACTTAGTATGACTTCTATGGAAATAATAAGGTTATAAACTGAAATGTCAAATAGTTCGTCATGCTTAACAGGTACTTCTACTTTTGTGTTGCTCAAAAAACCTTTGGCTGCATTGGCGTGGCAAAATACCAAACAGAAACCTGAGTCGTCGGTGCTTTGTGTGTTAAGTTGCAAATTTGCCACGGAGAAACGTGTAACAGATGATAGCGAGGGGCTCTTGTTGTGTTTCACTTCTCTTTTTCCGGCCCATAGTTTGTGGTCTCTACTGATGGCAACACGCACACCTGCTAACTTACAGAAAACTACTCTGCACTTTCTGAGGAAACGGAATCTAACCACCCACACCGTGGGTAGTCACCGTTGAGGGGATTTTTTGTTTTTATGGGATCCCTCAAAAAACACTGCAGATAAATTATTGGCCAAATTGTATTTGACAGTCTGTGTTGAACTGAAGGCTGATCTCTAGTGGTGATATTGTTAACCAACACTTTATTTATTTATTTTTTTCTCGCTGATTATCAGTTTCTCTGGTTTTTGTTTTTTACTATAATGCTCAGCCAATATAATTTATTCAAAATAATAACTACCCTCCCTATGGTGTAGGAGTTTCTCACATAACATTTACTATGAACAAAAACATTAACATTGATTAAGTCAAGTCAAAAACTTTGAGTTAAATGTTTCTCTACCCAGTAAAAGTAACTAAGTCATGACTGATTTTCATAGACTTGACAATACTGACTGACTGAGTTATAACCTCCAACAATAAAACTATTCTTGTACAAATAGTGTTTTATACTTAGTTTACTCTTTTATAATATATGCATATATCTTATAATGTCAAGCCTCTCTGTACAAAATGTTTGTATGCCCCTTTTATCTAAACTGTCACAACATAGTGCAGTAACACATCACATTATTGTAAGTGGGGTTCCCCATTTCTCAAGACCCCAAAGCGCAGTACAGCCTAAACAACACCACCAGCACATCTGAGGCCTCCCTTTACAGCCCTGCCAGAGCATGTACACTGCAGCAATAGACTTGGGTAAAGTGGAGCTCTACTGTCACCTACTGTCCACAGGGTGGCAATGAAGAGCACCGAGCTGCTGTATTTGTACGGCGCTCTAGACCAGCGGGTGCGCTGCCTGGTGTTTGCCGTGCGCTGCTGGGCCAGAGCTCACAGCATCACCAGTAGCATTCCTGGGGCCTGGATCAGCAACTTCTCCCTCACAGTCATGGTGGTTTTCTTCCTGCAGAAGAGGAGCGTTCCCATACTCCCCACCTTGGACCACCTCCGAGACATGGCAGGTATCTATCTAGTGCGGTTTTCAGGGGAGTTCTGTAGAAGTGGGGTCTCCACTTTTCTTTCAGTCACAATTGCACTAGCCTGTTATAGGATTTTAAATATATATAAAAAAAAAAAAAAAATTTATTGAAAAGTTCCGCATATTTTGTTCTGTATGAAATAAGTATCTTTAATGAAGTATAACAAATAAAGTAAGACTTTACACTCTAAATTTAGGCATGAGTGACTTGGCCACGCCTCTGGTTTGTAATCTTATTTTTCCGTGGCATTGTTAGTTTTCTTCTCCACCCATGATTTATGTTCAGGTACACTGTTTTCCTAACCTGTGACTGACTCTTAATCGCATAATTGTAGTAAAAGCTTCAGTCATTGGCTTGAACCTCAAGTACCAAGCAGTTGGCCAGTGCTTATGATGGATGTGTTAATTTAAATTATGACAGCAGCGATAAACGCAGATAAATATCAGACTGTGGTTTTGAAATAGAGGTGAAATAGTCTCCTTATATGGCCAATTGGCTGTGGAGGCAACCCTTTTTAATTACCGGCGCTGAACAATATCTGAACATAATGTGTAACCCAGTGTTTCCATGGTTAAAGTGTCATTTCTTTTTGTTACCAGCTGAGAGGACAATGACTCCTAGCTGTTATACTTCTCACTCTCTCTCTCTCTCTCTGTGTCTTTCTCACTGTCTCTGTCACCTTGACTGCCTGATAATTGCCTTCCAAAAGCAATCTATCCCCCCCCCTCCTCCTCCTCAGCCCCTAGCTTTGCACAGACACACAGTGTGTCACACAGAGTGCTTACTGGACAATAAAAGGCCCATGATTCGTGACGAGCTCTGACCCCCCTTCGACCCCTAGTAACACCGCACTCCGTCCTCTCTAAAATGTGTGTGCGCGCACACACACACGCACATGCACACACGACCGGGTGGCTGCTTAAAGAGTCACAGCCAAGGAGACTGGCCCAGTGGTACAAGGGACTTTTATGGGGAAACCAACAAGATACACTTTCCCTGGCTGTCCTCTTTGCTCTGTTTCTCTCTCTCACTCACACACACACACACAGAGCCTCTGCCTCCCTCTTCGTCTCTCCTATCTGCACATAAACTGACACATCCATCTGTGTCTTGTTCATGGCTCACACGGATGTCATTTACCTCTTGTCCCTGTCTCTCCTCCCTCCCTCCCTCCCGCCTCCCCCGCAAGGCCCCGCAGACAAGAGCGTGATCGAGGGGAACGACTGCACGTTTTTCAGCGACGTGAGCAAGATCCGCCTCCATAGCAACAACCAAACGCTCGGTGGGTACAGCGGATAAGGTCGTTGCCTGGGCGAATGCACTGGGAGCAATATTGACCATCGTATTAACAGGCCGTCTCGCTAACTTGTTGTTTTTTTGTGGTTGTTTTGGTTTTTTTTCAGAGCAACTGCTGCAGGAGTTCTTTGATTTTTACAGCACGTTTGCGTTCAGCAGGATGTCCATAAATATCAGAAAGGTCAGCAGGCACACACTCACCCAAGGAATTGCCATCGTATCCTATAAATTATTTTGCCTTAAAGAGTTTTTTTTTAATTACAGTTTAAGCAATGTGCTGACTACAGGGCAATTCAGTTGAGTTAGCAGAGTGATTCTAACCCCTTTATTTGACATTAAGCCCAAACAAAAATGGTCTATAACTCCATAAACTATGACCTACATGTACTTTTTGCTGTGCTTTGCACTGGGAGAGCGAGAAATCTTATATAAAATAACAAACAACTATCTGGTGCACTCCAACTTCACGCACACCTGAATGCAAACGACCTTGTGAGCCTCAAGGTCGTTCCATTCCTGTGATGGATCACTGCCTCGGCGTCAGAACTGCCTATTGCATTCAGGGCAGAATGAAAGCTCCTGCATTCAGGTGAAGGCACAGATAGAAGAACCCCAGCATTTGGGACCCCCTTCTCCCCCCCCACCTCCCCAGGGCTCTCTCAGAGCTGCAGGCAATCACAGCAGCGCTTGGCAGATGACGTCCGCCCACACACACACACACATAACAGCTGTCTTTGTCGCATGCATGATTGGCACCCCCCCCTTATGCCCCGGGGCAGGCGAGCTGTGCTCCCAATTAGGAGACCCGTCAGGCTCTACGTAAACAATCGTAGTCATCTTTGTGTTCCCTGTTCAGTGTTTGTTTCCACTTGATCCTTAAAGGTGTAGTCAGCTATTATAAGCTACTACACTATTTGTCGCAGTCACTAAAATGTCTCCTCGTGGTCCGTTACCGTACCGTTCTCTGCTGATAATAAAAGAATCCGGTACTTCTACACAGCCCTGGTAGAGTAAATGGGAACATAAACAAAGTGGCGAACACCACTCACAACTGCAGTGCCCTAGGCTTCGCAATGCGTTTCCTCTATGTGGGAAAGGCGAGGGGCGGAGCTTCTGAGAGACCACCCTATGGCGCTGAATGGAGAGGTGATTTTGATTTGAGCTCGAAGTCAGCAAGTGTTCATGAGAATTAATTACGTCACTTTTCTAACTTGCACTTTGTTGGCAGCCGGGGGCCCACAGCTCACTACATGGAACTAATATCGGGGTTGCCGTGCCGACCGTGGCCATGACCCGTCCCTATAGGCACTCAACGGGTAGAGAAACAGCAATAAATCTGCTTAACTGTCCTACAATTCTCCTGTCAGCCCCAGTCCCCTGAGTGATGGCTTTATGCCGCCTCATATCCCTTCCTACGACCTCCCTCTTCCGCCTATCCCAGCCCTGCTGTACCCATCATCCATCCCTCCTTGTCCACAGCTGGGGCTGTAGGCAGGTTCAGTACTGAGGCAGTGTACGCAAGCAAGAAAAGGTTCCCAAGTTATCGCTGACCCATATTTTACCGGAGCGTTTGCTGGAGGAGGAGGAGAGCGGTGCTGCTAGATGATGGAGTCACGGTGGATTTGCTGCCCTGCCGGGGGCACTTATGTTGTTAATAGCCCAGATCCCTGTTGAGGATGAGCAGAGTTTCTCCCCCCATGCCCCCCCTCCTTCCCGCCTGCTCTATCTTCCACATGCATGATGGATGAGCCTGCATCCTCCCACCACTGCTGACCCTTGTAAGCCTGCGCCTCAGAGCTGCCCATACACATACTGTACATCTACTTTACACACATACTGTACATCTACTTTACACACATACTGTACATCTACATACACATAACGTCCATACACATACTGTACATCTACTTTACACACATACTGTACATCTACATTACACCCAAACACATACTGTACACATTACACATACGTGCATACATACAAATACACACACACACACACTCTGCCTCTTCCATCTGCCATCAGCCCAGGGAAACTCCTCCCAGCGCAGGAGGCATACTGTACTGTAGGTGTGTGACACCATTACGATGCTGAGGATGGGCTGTAGAAGAGCTGCTTATGAGACCTCTGTGTCACCTGTAATTGTTGCCCCCCCCCCCTCCCCCGCTGCAGGGCAAAGAGCAGAACAAGCCGGAGACGTCCCCGCTGCACATCCAGAACCCGTTCGAGCCCTCGCTGAACGTCAGCAAGAACGTCAACGCCACGCAGCTGGAGCGCTTCGTGACGCTGTGCCAGGAGAGCTCCTGGCTGCTCCAGCAGAGCGAGGGCCCGACGCCCGGCCAGGCCGGGGGGGCCGGGGACGCCCCCGCGCCCTGGGGACTGGCCTCTCTTCTGCTGCCCTCCCAGGCCTCGGGCGTCAAGGGCCGCAAGAAGAGGAAGCGGGAGCCGGCCAGCGAGAGAATCAAGAGCCTGCTGGACTCCTTGAAGCGAACCAATCAGCAGAACGACAGCTAGGACGATCACTTAAGCCCCGCCCACCCCGTTGTGGGTGTCACTACAGTATGCCTTTGTTGCTAGGAGCATGCAGACACACGTCCATGGTCTTGTGCTGGACACTGGCGCAACCTTTTGTTTTGAGGATGGCCTGCAGTTTCAGTCATGAACACTAGATGGTGTTACTGAGGCCAACACGGTATACGCTGAAGTATGTCTGGCTCCAGTTAGTGTGAAGGCAAGGCTATTTACATTACTGTACCCGACTGATTTAATGAGGCAACAACGACTCCCCCTGTACATCTGTATGTCCATATTCAGAGTGGATAAATTATAACTTGCAGCACAACTGTAAGCACTTTGTTATGTTTGCACTCTCTTTTAAATCCGTATGAGAATATGGTCTAAATCTGTAGAGTTTTCTAACAAACTACCAGAAAATGCTGAGCTTGTTTTAATGAATGGAATGAGCCACTGTATAAATCAAGTGACGCGCAGTCTTGGGGAACATCTGGATTAAAGTTTACTAGGCTTATCTCAAACAATGACGTAAAGCCACTAGCATGTGTGTTGCTATGAGTTACACAGAATGCATTTATCTGGTCACTTTAGGTTCTCTGGATCTAGACGCAGCCAGACCTGCGGTAAAGTCTGTCAAATGGATTGACCCTTCCTCTCTCCGGTGCTACTGGTTAAGATGAAATGTTAAATATGTGTAAAAAGATGGCGGCCGCATTCCATTGAAACTTGCTCATAGACGCCGAGACGCCTTAACTGGGCTTGTTGCGTGTGGAGGCGAAGACTGTTGTCCAGGGGTTGTCAAGTCACCAGGTTGTGCGGCAGCATAATGGAAGAAGTGGCTCTTTTTCTTCAGAAAGGTTTACGTAATATGTTTCACAAAAGATGGCTGTCTTGAGTGAGTGGACCTACGGGTAAATCTGTTAAGAGTATACGTGTGTGTGTGTGTGTGTGTGTGTGTGTCTTGCAGCCCCATGAGGCAGTGGTTAAGAAGGTTGAAGTGTGCAGCCCACAGCTGTTTTTCCCTTCAGTGCGAGTGGGAGGTCAAGGGGGTGAAGGGATAGACTTTTAATGCCCCCCCCACCCCTCACCCCCTGCCACAGGCACACAGCATGAGACGGAGGATGCGAGGGGAGGAGGGGAGCTCACCACTCATGCTTTCACACACACACCCACACACCCCTTTTACTTTGAACGGCACACTTTAAGGTGCAGTCTCACTTCTGTTCTGTTATGCGTGCGTCTGTGCGCGCGTGCGGGTTTCGCTTTCAACGCAGAGTTTCTCTATGTACCGACCTCCCGTCTCTCTGCTCTCGCCTACAAGTGCCTTCTCAGGTTTGTGGAAGCCTGTTTATTTCCATGCGTTGAGTTTTTGACTGATGGAAGGAGCTGCTGCTCGGGTGGGGCAACACCAGCGGTTGTGAAATGAGGTGGTTGGTGGAACCGTGGGGTGGGGAGAACAACACTTCTTGGGAATTTGATGAAATGTGACTCGTGTTTTTAATCGCACTTTTCTTTCTTTCATTTTTTCTCTCCTTGCTAAAATCAACTGATTTAGAGTTGTTTTTGAATGTAACGATTCAGTTCCCAATGTGTCAACCACTTTATAATATTGACCCTATTGAGTTGTTTATGGGGTAATTATGTTTTCAAATGTTTCAGTATCTCATAAATGCTGTCTACATGCCATAAGGTCACCATAGGTAAATTCAAGCTCGCACCCCTTTTCTCCCAGCCCAATCATTTCAGAGAATCGATTTTATGCGCTAGTCTAACCGTGTTGTATCTTTCTCTGTGGAGGCAGCAGGGTAGTGTTTGCTAACTTGACGGTGGTGACCCCTTATATCCTGGATGCCTGCATGCAGAACGCTGCACGATCTGATTTATTAGGCAAAACTGCAAAATGTCCGGGATGAATTGGACCGCTCGAGGAAGGCCAGAGGTTCAGTGGGGCGATGTGGCTATGGTTGGAGTTATACTGCTGCCTTTTTCTTGGCTTTGAACACTCCTTTCAGAGGCTGAAAGAATTAAAAAATGCGGCCTGAGGGTTTGAAAAACAAGGGAGGGATTTGAGGATACAAGGAGAGCCTCAGGGAAAGAAAAGTAGGAAAAAACAAGGTATAAAAATGGTTTTGGTGTGCAGTTTTTTAAATTACTCATCAGTCTATGATTTGCAGCGTTTGACACTATTTTCTGGCTGCCATTTAACGTTTAGCAAACAGATGATATTTACATAATCGCCTCATTTATTTTCTTCAGGAAAAAATAATAAAGGGAGAAGCCTTATCGCTTTGTGCACTGCGACAAGGTACTTTTATCAGGCAATTATATCCATGTTGCTCTGTTCACTTACCTCCCCTGACAGTATGAGGGGAAAGTAATCTCTAAAGAACTTCCCTTTAGAGTTCCATGAATTGTCCCAGCAACATTGTGAGAGGCCAGAACGGCCAGTTTCCGAGATTGAGGAACAGGCGTCAATGGCACCCCTGGCCCTGGGACACACAAACCTCACCCGTTCCCTTTGAATCCCCACTCATTAACACCAGGGTTTGTCTGAGACTGCGTGTTCCAGTGCAGGGGTGGGCAGGGAGTTTATCGCAGTGGGTGACCCTGCCAGCCACAATAGCCAACTGGTGGGGTGTGTAACTGTACCCACCAATAGTTGCCATTGTTGTTGTGCACCCAGTGGATGGACCCAGTAGGCTCCATCCACAAGCTGGTCAGTAACAGCCCCCCCACCACCACCACCACCACCAACACCACCACCACCACCACCAACCCCTCTTCACCTTAGGGCCATACGGCTTTTTTATCTCCTATAAGGACTTCAGTTGTATTTTGGTCAACGTTATCACTGCTGACAAAGACTGCATGTCAGCTAGAGTATTGGTCCATGTCTATTGGGCAAACCTGGCTGGTTAAACACTAGCATATGGCCATGGGTAAATCACACACACACACACACATATGTGACCATATGCACAGGCAAACGGCTGGCTCACACTTAACGCTCAGCATCTGCTTAGGCCTAAGTGCATAGGCTTTCTAGCACTTGGGTTTCTATAGGTCCCACGCGTTCAAATGAAATGGCGTTCTTTCCTGGAAGTCCAAAAGACAGTTCAGTGGTTGTGTTTTTATAATCGGCATTTAACTTTCCCGTAGTGTAAAAGATTGTTTTCCTTGAATGGTATTGCTCGTACATTATATGCCATAGGCTGTACACTGCAGTTCACCCTGATGGAAAACATTTGCCCCCACTAGTTTGCCTTGGACAATTAATTTCAGATGTCATTTGTAGGTGGCTAGCGAATTCCTGAAATACTGTTGTTTTTCCTTCTCCGGTTCTCTCGATTCCAGTAAGTACAAATTGGGTATCTGCGCATAAAATAGAGTAAAGGAAATGAAATCCGACAGACCAAAAACAAGCTACACGCTGCCTTATTGCTAAAGAGAAACTCTTGCCATTGGCCTACTGACAGGAATTGGACTAAAAATGCCAAGATAACCCACTACTAAAACTGATGCCCAGCCGAAATCAGACTAAGGATAATGAATGAGGGTCCCTACGTATGATTCTGTTTGGCATTATAGATGTACAGCCAGTTCACACCCACCCAACATACTGTACTGACACAATCACAAATAATATTGGTTGTTGCTTTCAAGTTGGATGGAAGGCTTCAAAGCTAGAGACCCAGCGTGAGGACATCACCCCGGGTTTGATCTTGGTGGGCTCGGCTATGGACAGTTAGGTTGTGCGGGCGGGAGTCACAAAAGCAATCCTTTGTTCCATCTTTTACCGAGAGTGGCTTTTGCTGGCAGGGACACATAGATCAGTATTGTGTCTGCAGATAGTAGCTGGGGTGCAGCATTCAATTACGCCCCCAGCGTGTAAGGCCGCGCCCTTCCTTCCACCAGATGTGTGGAGAGCTATGCATCCCGACACGAGATGGGACCTCCATCTTTTATATCTAGAAATGTGCAAAGTGGGCTAGGCTGGGAGCTGTGAATGCAAAACTACCCGTAGTACTGCTTTCGTTCAGTAATCATTTTGTTGGCAATTTGCGTACACATAAGCCTTATACATGTAAGCCTGGAATGTAATGCTAAAGCATTTAAAATTAGCCTAAATTCAAAGAATCTAAATAAAAGCTGTTGGCCTAGATCTGCATAAGATCACAACTCCTTGCCTCAGTCATCGTCATGCCATGGGCGCAAGCGGATTGAGGTTAGTGTTGCATGAGTGAGGAAAAAGTGAACAAACATAAACCCATCCTCAGGAGTATTATCCCATTTTTCTCGCCACATCGATTCATCTCCCCTTCACCAGTTTGCCTCCTGTGAATATCTTCAAGATCAGGGATACTGGAGAAGATGGGGATGAAACGCAGATTATTTTCCCCCACCCATCCCCTTTTAAAGTCACATCTTCCTTGCTGGCTCCAATTAAACTGGCCGCAGTTTTTTTTCTCCATATAATACATGTCTAATAAGTTCACCTATTGGCTTCCTGCACTGGTTCGTAGTGTGGTTAGTAAAGCTGCTATCGGGTCACAGTCCGCAATATGGTCTTATTAGAACCAGTGGATCAGAAGGCTATAAGCTCATTAGACACATCAGCACAGCACTGACAAGGTGTCTCGCTGACTGACTGCCTTACTGAGGCTTGCTGGCTGGTTTAGTAGCTTACTGACTGTCCTTTGCAAATGTTATGGTACTGCTTTAATTAAAGGCGTACACCTCGATTCGTGTGAACGCACCTTCCCTACAGCATTATAGGCTCACACACAGCATTCTCTATGCCTGTTTTTCAAAACGTTTATCAAACCGTAAACTGGGGCAAAAATGTGGGGTCTGAATCTCTATTTAAATTCAATCCATTGAGAAAAATCTGTGGTCCCTGGTAAAGAGCTCATATAATACCTCATTCTCTGCCATTGGTTTTATGCTTTGTAAACCACACAGTATGGCAGTTAACTAACTTGGACCCTGTTTTAGCATATTGCTATATTTATCCTCGGCCACCACTGCCCCCAAGCCAAGTCAACAGGTCGCATCCAAAAAGAACACAGCGGTCAACCTCCTGAGGGTCATGCTATTAGCCAGCCTATTATTGACCATACTGGCCCGCTTGCAGACTAATTTGACTTTAATACTGTTGAGTGTTTGCATGTCTAATGCCTTGTGGTCTTATAGCCTCGGGGACGAGCAAGCATCTTATTTTACAATTACCCCCCCCCACTATATCCTCCGCTCTGACAGGGCCCCTGCAATGTCTGGGCCCCTGGAGGAGCCTGATGTGGGTTTTCTATATGTCTGCTGTATAGTGCACTTCACCAGAGGTCTGGGAGTTGTATGAAAGAGGAGAGGAGAGACTTATAGGGGCCCAGGAGAGAGGGACCCTTCCTCTAATGGGATTCATGTTGGTAAAACGATAGCTCTGTCTGGGAAGAATGGCGCAGGGGAGAGAGGAAGAGGCATTGCAGCTGAAGACTATAAGAGCAGCGTGATGTCGATGTTGTTTCCTGGACGGTGCCATTCTCCGCAAAATTCCAGGCCCAAATACTCTGAAACAAGAGCCGTGATGTGGTCCGGAGAAAGCCCCAAACGCTGTTGTGTTGGGATGAAGAGTTGAGCTCGGAATTTGGCTGAATTGTGATATGAATGGAGATAATGGTGCATGGAAACTGGTGTGTCTATAGATGTTCTCTAAAAGCTCTAAAAGCTCAATTCATTTGAACTACTTTCCAGTCCACTATTTAAAGGTATAGTAAGTGATTGTAAGCTAATACGCTTTTTGTCAAACTTATTTTCTCGCAGTCCGCTTATTGTTGTCTGTGTGCAGAATTATTTTTCCGGTGTTTGTACACAGCCCTGGCTCCGTAATTGTAAATAGGAGCACAAACAAAGTGGTGCAGATCGTACACAACAGTAACCTAGCCTTCACAATGCGTTTCCAATGTGGGGGGGCAGAGCTTCTAAGGGAGGAGCGCCCAATTATTCTTATGTTTTTTTAAATGATTTATATATATATTATATATATTTTTTTTCACTCTCTCTCATTACTCTTCAGAAAATGCATTACTACAAAGATTGGCGATAACAGAATCACCCCTTCAGTGATTCTGTAATGAGTATCCAGAGTCATCGTCAAGGATGGGGAAAGCGCAAACAATATTTTCGTTTGGGTTGATTTCCTAACTGCACCGTATGAGCTGGCCAGGCTTGAGTGCAGGGCGTGCCGGGGCCACCACTGTGTTTAGGTAGCTGGCGCGGGGGTAAACACGGCCGGGCCCAGAAGCCTCCAACATCAGGTTCTAATTCCCCCCCCTGGCCGGTGCAGCAGGTTAACCTACGCAGGCACCAGTATGCGGCCCAGGCCCAGGCTTATTTTCTTTTGATTAAAGAGGCACCTGGGGCATGTGGTGGTGGGGACCTCGGCCTCTGTGATGCCTTTGTTGGCCATGGCCCTCATGGGGATGGGCAAAGAGGACGGCGTGAGAGACACGGCGGTGGAGGAGGCCTGGAAGCGCACGTGCTAGAAGCTCACGTCTCCCCCCCTAAAACCCCTCCCCCCGCCCCCTCTTCCACCTCCCCCGCCCCCCAACTCGCCACCACCTTCTTCCCCTCTCTCTCCCTGTCAGAGCTCTGGCATGAAATTCCACACATGCCTTTAATTTGGAAGGGAGCTCAGGAGTGAAGTTATCTTACTGTTATGGAATTTTCCACTCTTTTCCTCCAATGTGCGCCCAGATGCAATTAAGCCCACGAGAGGTGGGGATATTGCTGGATTGGGAAAAGGGGCTTGTGGGGGGGGCTCTGTCTGTTTGTTCAAGCAGCCTGTGTTTACTGTGACCGTGAGTGACAGGCTGAAGCGATAACGATGAGCGGGGGGAAGGTGACGTCGGGGTAAATGAGTGGCCAGGCACACCTGGAGAACCCTGGGTGAATTAAGGCTTTATGGCTAGTGGAATGAGTTTGTGTTGGTTTAGAATGAGATGCCCCCCCCACCTCCATCACACACACACATTATCACCACCACCCCCTTTTTATTTATCTTGACTTTTTTCCACTCAGAACATTTGTGGCCATTATGACACACATCAGTGATGAGCCAAGTGAATCTTGGGTAATGATAGGCTATGGGTGGGGGGTGGGGGGGGGAAGGGTAGAAGAGAGAGAGAGAGAGAGAGAGAGCGAGAGAGATTACCCATTACACCCATTATTTTTACATCCCACAATACAACCATGCTTCTATCCCACGTTTTGTCCTCTGGGGAATCTGCCAGCCAAAAGGAGCCCGATCACTTTGTGATGCATTTGACAGGCTTGTTAGATCCGTGACTCTGTGTTTGACCGCCTGGCCTGTTTTTGTACTCACATCCTTGGTTTCCTTTTGTCTAACTGGGAAGAAAAGCTGGGCTATAAAAATAACAGTGACAAGGCCTTTGAAGTCCCTGCAAGAAATTGTGGAGAGGAGTGAGAAACCAGTTGAGTCACTTCTACTTGAAATAGTAATTATGGCATCGCTTTGATATTTTGGATACTGGGAGTGCACATTCAAACCTCCTATTCTCAATGCTGTAATGGAAGGAGAATTTCCCATTCCCCTGAATAATAATAACTACACTGATGTTCAGAGAAGATTTCTATTTCAAAATTACTTTAGAGACACGGTGTGCTTTTCTTTTACACAATTGGAGAGAGAAAACTCCCAGGGAATTGCATTTTCCAGCTCTAATTGATATAGAGTTTATCAAGCAGACTGCACAGCTAAAAAGAAAATACATTCAATGCAAATTCAGTAATGTATTAAGTTCGAACCCATTTACATTTTTCTGAATTTGTCCAGGTCATGAGCTCAGAAATAGTCTAATTTAATGCTATTCCGGTTTCCGTTTTTTGGTATGTATTAGAAAACAGAAATGATATTCTCAGGGCGCAAGAAGAATTTGGCAATCAATCATCTGGCCAGCCATCAGTGGTTGGTATTATGTGCTTTTTAATCTTTTAAATCTTTCATCAGGAAGTGAATACGTTTTTTTAATTTTATTATTCACAAGTCTCAGTTACACGAAACCTTCACTTGCCGTCTCGCCAAATCATGCTCTCTGGCCGGGTCTAGCAAACGAAAACATGGGTGTGTGCTGCCTGTTCGTGCTGTTGAGGATTTCCAGAATTCCATAAACCACACTGACCACAAATCTGTTTTTATCACATGAAGCATGAGAGGGAAAAGAGCGAGACAAGGACAGAGGAAGATGACAGCAAAGAACAATAAATAGGAGAAATATGAGAGCGAATAAGGGAGTGAGTAGCAGGGATCGGAAGGAGGGGGACAAGGAGAAGAGAAAATCTGGCTCCTCGCATCCCCCCTACTCAGAATGGAGAGGAGAGGTGGTGCTGGGGAAGACTGGGGCGAAGAGCGGCTGCCTGCGACTGTCCTCTCCCTGACCTCAGACACAGAGGTGACAAAGCGTTCTGCATCTCCTCAGTCTATATCCGTGACCACAAGCAGACACCAGCGAATGGGAGACAACAGACAAATTAGTTTCGTGTGTGTGTTGGATAGAAGTAGTTTTCAAGTGTGTGTAGACATGTGTGTGTATGCATGTGTGTGTGTATGCGTGTGTGTGTGTGTGTGTGTGCGCGCGTGTGTGTGAATGAATGCGAGAGAGACTACAAACATTCCTGGATTGGTTTGAAACAGAGCGCATGTCCCTGCTACTGAGTACTTATACTGTTCTCTACTCCTCCCCCTAATGCGTGCTATAGTTTTATAC
>JAODUG010000013.1:327037-345975 GCA_027564795.1 Aphredoderus sayanus
CGCTGTCCTAAGGCATTTCAGCAGGCTACCAGCAGAGGGAGCCAACCGCGGAATGTCATATGTCCGTGTTGTGGTTGGCGCCCACTACTGGCGATTGCACCAGGCAATTTTGACACATAGGACAGCGGGAGGGTTAAGGTTGAGCAATTTAAAATATGTGTGTGGTCGAGTGCCATAGATATAAACAATGCCAGAAAGATAGACTTGCTATCATTGTCAGGTTTTAGGCTCCTTCCTGTATCTTTCTCCTATCTTCTCCGCTGGGCAGCCGAGAGAGAGAGAGAGAGAGAGAGAGAGAGAGAGAGAGAGAGAGAGAGAGAGAGAGTATTCTAAATGCCTTGGCTTCTTTGTGTGTGTGTGTGTGTGTGTGCGTGTGTGTGTGCGCGTGCTCGCGCTCGCTAATGGCTTGAGCGTTAGCTGCTGAAGAGCTCTGTCTAAACATCCCTTTGGGGGGTTCTCAGTGGCCAACATAAACACAGTTTAGATAATGAAGAGCTGGTAACCCCCCCCCCCCAACCCCCTCCCAACTTCACACACGCCCACCAAGGCCCCACCCTAGAATCATAATGCCTACATGGGACACTTTAATTAACACACACATGTACAAGCTGCCTTCTGCCACATGCATACACACAGTCCACTGCTCCCACACTTTGAGCAGAAACGGTTGTGTTGGTAGCTGGTAATTAAACATGGCCTCTTCCAAACACCCTTGTCTGTCATTAAGCCACCACCAGTGGAGGGGGGACAGTTGGGTGGGGGGGGGGCGTGGTCCACCCGACAAGATGGTAAATATTTGCTTACTATCTGTCTGTCCTCTTAGCTGACGTGGGCGAATGTCGTTCGTGCTGATTGTCAAGCCCCCCTTCTTCCTTTCTCTGCTGTTCGACATGTTTTTCTATACTGCCCGCTTGTTCTTTTGCAAACACAACAAAAGACTACAACAGCAGAATACTGGGGGCAAATATATAATAAGAGGCTTATTGTGCGTTCCGCTTGCATGTCTCTTTAGATAAAGAACACAGTATACTTGGCTCAGTTGCCAGTGCCAAAAATATTGGCCTATGTTAAATACGTTGTTTAAACTTTAAAACCCTTTGACCTCACAGCGTTCTGAAGGCTTTAAGCATAGCATAGCTAGCATCACTGCCCTGCTACATACTGAAATACTGGTGCGTAATTCTTTTAGATGTTAAGGTATACAGTACATGGCAAAATGAGAGAGCTGTTAAGTCTTTAGAGAAAAAATAACTACATCTATGCTGAAATTAGAATCTGGACTGTGCTTTACTGTAAGAGAGCGTATTGTGAACAAAGCCCTTTCATGGAACGTAGGCCACTGAGCCCCAAATCCCATAATGATCAACTAATGATAACTTCTTAGACTCTAAATAAGGTCTGGGCTATTCCGTTCACATTAACGTTGAGCTACGCAACGCTACACTGTCTATTACAGAGAACACTCAAATCCTCACCTCAGTATCTTAGTCTGCGTCTGTGTGTACACCCAGGAGGGTGCTCACAGCCACATCCATTAGAGCTTGGCACCAGAACAAACCAAAGGAGATGGATAAGTGGAGAAGAAGGGAAGGGAAGATGACATTTATTTTTTTATTTTTGGTCTTGGAAAGGCTTAAATGAAAGGACACACAAGATTCAGCAGGCATATGTCTCCTTGTCACATGGGCTGATTTTCCTTCTTGTCGTCTCTCTCATAGACAACCATACTAATATAATAAGAATGACAGAGGTCAGAAACCGTGTCCTGTTGACGATCCAGTTCCCTCTGGGAGCCACAGCATGCAGTAGCGCAAAGGGAGAAGTGTCTGCCTTAAGCTAACATGTCTTGGTCTCTCCTGGAGTCAGAAAGTCCCGTCGAGCTGGTTGAAACCAGTTTTTGGGGGTTAAATGATAGGTCTAGAGCGGCTGGAATTACACTGTTTGCTGGTGAGCCTCTGCTCTGGAGAAAATTACGACAGAGATGATCTGTCATTGTACGAATGAGGTTTATGATTGGGAGGTGTATACCTGGTTCCTCAGGTCTTTCTTATCACCGTAGGGCACGTAGGCAACGGTGACCTGTGTTTGCATTCTCACGCCTGTGTTTAGGGAGGGGTAGGGAATGGGGGCACACAAGGCATAATACAGGTGAAATTCAGCGCTGGAAAACAGCTATTTCTTCCCAAGTGTGTTTGTGTGTGTGTGTGTGTGTGTGTGTGTGTGTGTGTGTGTGTGTGTGTGTGTGTGTGTGCATAACGTAAAGCAATGCCTTATTTTTCCAGGTGCTTCTGCCTGTTACTTTATCAATGTTTACCAACTCTAATTACCAGGGTAAACCATTCCCAGGCACGGACTCATGCACAACCCAGCACGACAACAAGTTCCTCTGCACCATAGAAATCACAACAGATGTTGATGAGGCCCATGAGAAGCCTATAATGATACAGGGCACCTTGTAATATTGCCAAATGGTCAAGGTGGGTAAGCCTTTCTCAGTTTTATGCTGTCAAGTGAAGGAGGATGACTAGGCTGATTCAAGTCCCTTTGATGTAAGCAGTTCAGTCACCAACACTTAACATTTTGTTTTACTGTAGCTAAACATAGTTATGTTGGTTCATGTTCTGGAAAACAATCCCTGTGAAGCACATCAGCAAAACCCTTCATAGCAGGCACAATAATTGATATAATAACTGGCAGTGACCCTGATGTTGAGCTACTACGGTGGTACAATGATGTAGAGCTACTGTGGTGGAACAATACAAACTTTAAGGTTAGCTAGCTGCCTGCAGCCATGCAGGATGTTAGCGAGCTGTTTACACTTGCAGCGATGCAGTCAAAAGGCACTAATAATCATGTATTGGCGTTATTATCTATATCCTGTGCTTGTGTTGGAGAGCACCCTAGTGCCAACAGCTGAGGCCAGCCTGACAGTGTGTCCTGCCCAAATTAGCATGGTGCTTGATAAGTGAATGGTCACGCTCACTGACATGTTTTCAGTTCTGTAAGGTACATTTAGTCCGGTTTAACTTTGATCTAAAGTACGACAGAGAATCACAACAAATGGAAGCTGTGTTAAAAATGTGAATGACAGCTGTCCCGCCCAGATTAACAAGATGTTAAGCCATTATTATAAACTGCCACAGGCCAGGGCATGCCATACCTATGTTCATTTCCAAGCTCACATAAGGTTTATATTAACAAATTATTATTCGTATTCCAAATATTGCCATGACCATCAGCTCTATATGGTATAATCTTTATGACACACTGAATTACCATAGTTAACATACAGACATTTAGTGTGTGTAGGTGTGTGTGTGTGTGTGTGGGTGTGTGTGCGCGTGTATGTGTGTGTGTGTGCGTGTGCGTGTGCGTGCATGCACGCCTGTTACAGAAGAACCTAGACAGGTTTGCCCACACTAATTTAACCAAATCACCTACTGAACTTTGCCAAATGGATCTCATAAAGTTTCATTCAATTACACTTTGGGTTGGAGTCTGCGGTAACATTTCAGGAGTGCTGGATTTTATACAAATTCACTGAATGGAGAGACCTCAGCAAAATAATAAAGCACTCACTGTGTGGCATGTATTTTGCTCAAACCCCATAAAGTTGTGGCTTTGTCAAGAAAGTCATTAAACTATCGCAGCAAACACAAAATGGCTGCCATTTTTCAGCGGGGCGGGATCTTTGGCGCCTACATGATTAAGCTGCGTGGCCCGTTAGCATCACTGAAGAATATCTACTTTAATTACTGATATTAAATAATAAGCACTGTATTTCAATAAGAATGTTACACTGTGCAAAGCATAGGCCAATGCTTACACTGTTTATGCTAACATTATTGTCCACTGTGAAAAAATCTGCAGATTTTTTACCTGTAGCTTAAATCTTTTGTGTTTCACTAGTTGTGTTGTAATTTGTGCCTTGCAGCAGGAAGACTGTTATGCATGTCTCTGTCTGGGAAAACAAAGCACCATGCATCTGTTTTGAACTTTCTCAAAAATCCTTTGAAACGCCATTTTGGAGATGCATGTCATGTCTGGGAAACATTGTCTTTTATCATTCGTGGGGGGAGGAAAAAAACATCCCCCAACTTTCCTGCAGCTCCGTGCGCGGCAACAGGAAGTCTAGCGCGAGTGCATGCTTGAAACTGTAACCGAAACCTGTGTTCCCGGTCCGTCCCCCCTTTGATGGGTGTAATTGGGAGTTGGGTGTGTTGAAATGAAAAGGTAGGGCAACCTCAATGACGTATAGTCCCCACTCACAATAACAACTGGGAATGGGCACCCACCGGGGAGGGGGGGCGAGAAGGGGGGGGGGGGGCTGGGGAAAGGGGTAGGAATAGCTAAACTGTTTGTTGAAGAGACGGCGGTTTAAAGAAATGAAGGCAAAGTTCATGGGCTGCAGAGAGAGAAAAAAACAGAAGGATGAAAAGCGCAGAACTAATGAGGTACAGCAAGAGAGGAGGATAAAGATGATAGGCGACCGAGGAAAGAGAAGAGCTGTGCTCCATTTCTTCCTGTCTCACTCCTCCCTTCCTCTCTCTCTCTCTCTCCCGTGTGTGTCCATGTGTTTGTGTGTTGTATGCGTGAGAGAGAGAATGACACAGTGTGTGTGTGTGAGAAAGAGAGTCAGTAAAAGCCTAGTAGACTATCTGGTAGGGTGCTTCAGGCTGTAACAGGATACCATAATGAGCTGGCCCCCCGCTGGCCATTTCTTCCTGTCTCTGCTCTGCCTGAGACAGGCTACCTGGGGCTGGCACTCCCTCCATCGCTCCCTCTCTCTCCCTCTCTGTACTAGTGTCTCTCCCTCTCTCTCTTCCTCCGTCACTGCACTAGTGTGTCTCTCTCTCCCTCTCTCTGTCTTTAACTGTAGTAGTGTCTCACTCTTCCTCTCCTTGTTGTTATTTCGGCTGTCTTACAATAGCAAAGTACTAACTGTCAGTGTGAAGGTTTGTAGTTTGTTGCGGTCCTCTGCATGAGGTCCACTCTGTAAACTAGAAATGTCGACATGCCCCCCATAAAAAAAAAATATATATGATGTCTTAGTAAGTAAGGCCAAATTTGACAATGAGGCCGCCAACAGTAGACAAATAGATGTTTCCACACGCCATCTTCTTCTGTGGTGGACGAGAGCAGAGGAGAGGCCGGTCAGAGCTCCTTGGAGTGTGCTACCGTGGAGACAGACATGAGAAGAACGAGTTTCATTAGCCAAGCCCTCAGTGTGCTGCTGTCAATCACCCCGCTAGTGGAGCAGAACGGTTAGCGTAGCACAGCTAACCCTCGGTCTGCAACAGATGGCACTTAAACACACTATCACTGCAAAATGAGCTCAAATGGGAATATAATAACAGGGGCATGGTGGCCCAATGCCTGAAGGATCATATTTTATTGAATAAGACCCAGGGATTCCTGTCCTGTTTAAACAAATATTATAGCTGGGCTATTCACCAGCGCTAATACATTTATGTAGCATTTCAATACTGTTGTATTCTTTGGCGTGGGAAAACCACTGCAGTTCATTGATGCCAATCTTAAATAAGGGATAATAACAAATTTCAAATTTGATTATACACCCAAAGATTGTTTTGCAGAGGATTTCTGCTCAGGTCGTGAGAACCCTCCTATGCTGGCTACATTGGGTGTCTGCCTCTCAAATCTAATTAATTAGAGACTAGCTCTGACGGAGTTCCCCATGTCATTACTGCCTGGAGCCTGGAGAACAACACCAACTCGCTCCATTGTGGGACTTGTTGGGAGATTGCGGAGCAGCGGAACCTTTGACCACAGCAAGGCCATGGGAACTCCAGCGAGTCTGGAGAGCGCATTATGCCCATGTGTCACCCTGAAACTAGAGGAGAGAACGGAGCTCCTGGCTATAATAAATGCCATAGCTGCAGAGTAGGATTAGCCTTTTGCACAGTGACCTGGAAGGGCTACTGATAAGGGATACATTTTCTTCCTGTCTAGCCTAAACAGGACATTTTAGCTCACACAACTTAGTACTTCCAACAAGCATATTTGCTGATTAGCCTCTTGGTTTGAAGTTAGCTGGTAAAACACTAAGAGAGTGAACAAGCAGTGAGTGCATACGCCCACACCTGAGAACAAGTCTAATATGCCACATTAGCTCCAAACACAGGGACAGAAAGAAAGTTTACCTCTCATCGATAAACTTGGAAAATGTTCTATTGGCTGCCCCTCACTATGGAGACATGCAATCTACGTCTACATCCCATAGCGGGCATGCAAAAAAAAAAAAAAACAAGCTTATCTTAGTCTTAGCTATATTTAAATCGCCCAATGTGACGCATGATCCATGAGCCTGATCCATAAAGCGCAGTGCCTCACGGACTCTTATTGATAAAGCTGATCCGGGACCATAAAATGTTTGCGAGCAGCGTGCGTCACAGAATGTGATCTAATTTGGACGTTTCCACCAGGGGACAGGCTCTGTGGTCAGCGCACAGCCCAGCGTCAAGGCAGCGTGCCTGTCAGCACTAATCACACATCATCTGGTTCCTGTTTGCACTTTTACAGAGCGGCTGCCATGCTCCGCTTAGCGCTCTCTCAGTTCCCCTACTGCACCCGGACACCCCACCCACCCAACCTCTGGTACGCAATGGGGATGAACAGCAAGACGTTTATGCAGCAAACCCAATACGGCGCGCAGCCTAAACACACTGCTAGTTTCACGCGCCACGCGCACGCATTTACCTTAAGTACGTTCAAGTCAGTTAAGTGAGAGTGGTTGAATTACTCTGGAGCCCCCTTAATGCATGTGTAAGTGGAAACCCGGTGTCTCACACCGACGGCACACCAGCAAGTGGTATGTGCCAGTTGGACGATGTACATGTATGCGCAAGCCCTCCAGTGACAATACGGTCATAGCTGGGTAGCCTACCAGCGGCCACTTAGTGGGAAATGCAGAGAGGAATTTCAGCCAACTTCACTACATCAACCCCATGGGCTGTGGAGCAGGCATCAGGCTCCCAGCTACAGGAGGGGGGAGAGGGGGAGAGGGGGAGAGGGGGAGAGGGAGGGGGAGGGGGTGGTTGGTGGTGGGATACCGTCACAGTGTTGGAACTCGGCGGAGATGACATCACACGCCCAGCCCTCCACAGAAACAGGGAAAATGGACTGCGAATGCATTCCTGGAAAACGCTGGGCCAACATGTCGCTCTTCCTCTCTCTGTCTCTCTCTCTCTCTGTCTCTCTCTCTGTCTCTCTCTCTCTCACACACACACACACACACAAATACACACATATCTAAGCATGCACACTTTTTGATCACATCAGATGTACCTACTGAACTAGCATGCATGTAGATGTGTGTGTGTGTGTGTGTGTGTGTGTGTGTGTGTGTGTGTGTGTGTGTGTGTGTGTGAAGTAGCGTGCAGTGCCTGGATGTAAGTGTGTTTATGAGCATGTGTGTGTGTGTCTATTATAAACGATGTGATAAGCTCACAGTGAAGTAACACCCTGTAGGTGGAGACTGACACATGCTATGTAGAAATGTAATTCAAGCTGTGATTTCCAACATATAAAATCAAGCACACTTAAAATCCACAACATAGCACAACACAGAGTTATAAACCGGATTTGCAACGAGTTTGATAGGAGTCCATTGAAACACACAGGGGACATATATAGTTGCATTACTGACATTTATAAAACCCTGGTCGTACGCCAATAACCCGTTTTTATGTTCCCTGCATGTCTCTGAAGCTATGACGGTAGATCCCTAGATGTAGCGCTGCCCGACTTTTAGTGCCGCATTTCATTTTAATAGCAGTAGATCTTTCCCACACAACACACAACATGTTGAACGCAAGCACAGTTAAATGGGCTTAGGAGAGCATGTTTTTCAAGTTCCACACTGAGCTTCTAACCCAATCAGCTAGTCAAACAGCTCCCAGCGTTTATGGACTCATTTACAACATAATCGGGGGTGGCGTCAATCACTCAATCAAATAAGGAATATTTCAAAGAGATTTAATGACTTTGGACGCGTGCTGTGAATTGTCTCTTATTACATTAGACTACAGCTATTTTTTTTAATCATGTAATGGGTGTTTTATAATGAGAAATTAAGATGATGATAATAATAAAATAGTAAATAGTAAAATAATAATCTCTAAATGATATTTCTGAATGAAGTTATATACTGTCCAACTACTTTACAGTAATATGTCAGAAACCAATCCCATTACTTGATATTTTCAACTCTTGATTTAAAATATGATATTATACCTTAGTGACAAGTATTAAATAATAACATGTGCAGAAGAGCACCTTTCTAGTCCTGATCCCAGAGACTAACCCAGTGGCTTCAAAGCCAAACCATTCCAGGCCAGGCCAAGACTCTTGTCAGGGTAAATGGGACAGGAGTTAAGCCAGTGCTTCCTGTCAGACTGTGGGGCTCTCAGGTTCCTGCTCTGGTCTGAATTATGTCCGTCTGTCCCAGACTGCCACACTAACTTGACTCCTACCCTGCCCCCCATGCTGATACCTTCGCCCTCCACCGTTGCCACTCTATGGCCCAGGCTCCTGTGGCCTGTCCAGTGTTGGGGAGACAGGCTTAATGTGCTTTTCACTCTTAATGGTGGACAGATGAGAGACTCCTATACTGCCAAATAGGGTGCTGGACTGGGTGAAAAGAGGAGAGGAGAGGAGAGGATATGAGAAGGAGAGGAGGAGAGAGGAGAGGAGAGGGGAACTGAGGAGAGGAGACAAAAGGAGAGGAGATGAGAAAAGGAGGGGAATGAATGGCAGGACTGCGGTATTTACATCCCACCAGGGAATAAAATGAGATGGGGGAGAGAGGATTATCACAAGATCTTTAGAAAAAAAGAGAAGGGAAAAAAAATAATCATTAATGTTAAAAAGGTTAGAACAGTCCCATAACCCCCCCCTTTCCCCCCCAAGGTTGAAAACAGCAACCCAAATGAAACACAGAGCTGCTGCTCCCAGCGCCCAGGTTGAGGAGTAATAACGTCTGGCCGTGGAAATATAATGTTATGTTTATTCAAAACATCCCAAGGCAAATGAAATGGAAAAACAGTGACATTTACACGAATTCGCCAAACACATGAACCAGCGGTGACGTGGAAAAGAGCCATAGGGGACAGATAACTAAGCGTGGCAGACCCGTGGTTCTCAAAAACCCAAAGGGGTCTTTAATGTTCTATTGTGACCCGAACTGTTGAATCTGCTTAAAATGGGCTTCTACTGGGGGATGGGGGGTGGGCAGTTAGATATGATCTTCAGTGTGGCCATCTCATGCACAGGGCTGTGCTTTAACAACAATGGCTCTTCAGAGTGAGCCTATAAACATGTGCCTAGGACCTTGACCCCAGCAGTAAACAGTCTCACCCTCCAAATGATGAATAGCAGAGCAGGCAGGGAGCAGCCCCTCTCTGCCTCCATGTTTTTTCTCTCTCACTTTGAAGAGTTCTCCTGCTTTTATTTCATTTTCTTTCATTCTTTATTTATTTCTTAATTTCTTTATTTTATAGTAGGCATGCATTACAGTTAATTATTATACATGCATTTATGTGCATCTTCACCCCACTCCCCCAAACACACACACACACACACACACACACACACACACACACACACACACACAGTGCCTAACTTTATGTTGTCGTGCTTATCTCGCTACAAACGTCTGCTGACCAAGGAGCAGGGAGGTTTCGGGCGGAGAAAGCCCCCTGTTTGTTTTGCCTGGCCCGTGCCAAGGCGAACCCCTGGGACAGACCCTGAGTCTATTTATGTTTGGAAGTTAACTTCCTCTCCTTGACCACAGTGCTGTCCTATCTCTCCAACAGGTGGACGTTGGGTTTTAAGGTGAAGAGGTTGATGACGCTGTAGTTGCTATAGGCAACAAGTACAGGCATTAACACCTCTCTGTCAGATCTCGTGACACTGAAATACAAAATATTAATAATAAAAGTGTCCACAGCAACTTAGAGTAAGAATAGGAGGTAGGCATCTTGCTCAAGGAAACGTACAGTTATGGCCAACACTGGGGCTCAAATAACACACTCTTCCATACTTTACACACACACAAACAGAAACACACACACACACACACACTCACATACATGCAAAAGTCTCATAATTACAGAAAAATGTATTTTCTCCCACTAGTGACACTTTGACTCCGAATGTCAATGAGTCCTTACACTGAACAGAAGGACAGACATTTGACAGACAAGCACTCTTTCCTGGCAGGGCTATGACTTGGCAGTTTTGGGGGAAAGAAATGGGGGTGGAGGGGGTCAGCATGGAAAGGGGTTGTGGGGGTCAGGTTGAAGACCTCATGGATCACTGGCTAATAATCATCAGCTCGATGCCATTATGCCATGTAACTTAGGACATTTTCACAAAACAAACTTCCATTTAATGTTTGCAGAGACGGTGTTCCCTGTCATACTTCACGTTCCCCGAGGCAAGATACTCAACATGTGGTAGCTATGTCATTTGGCAAGTACTCAAACAAAAACAAATACAGTGAGTAAATTCATTTTCTCATGTGGCAAGGGGGAAGCATCTGAAGTGGTGGCTGTCCCCTGCAAACAAACACTGGGTACATCTAGTGACATTGTGATTTTCAGAGTGTCACTAGATGTACCCAGAGTAAACAGCGGAGTTACTGAGGCAGAAAGAAATACACTTAGACATACCAACTGTCCTGTGTATTTAGGCTAATTTAAGATTGTAATCAATTTTAATAACCTTTAACAACCCTTTAAACCCACTCATGACAAAGGTGGACCTCTGGAGGAGAGCATGAAAAGAGCAAAACATTTAGACAAACAAAGGCAGACCTGTTCATCTGAACAGATATTGAATGTTCCACTGCAGATTTATTTTTGTAATTACTGATACACTATTTTGTAAACACTGAATGTTTTTACTGTAATTCATGTTTTTCAACCACACATATAGCAGAATGACCCCGTGTTAAATTATACGTCCTTCTGGAATCCGCAGGGCGGTTTTAAGCGTTGCTTCGATTAGACGGCAGAAATACTCACGCTTCTCTCATTAGGCCGGTAATCCCTGAACTCTGCGTTTCACAGTGCACACTAGCTAACGTTCGGTTCCAAAGAATATGCCTGTAAAATGAAGGTGCGCGTTCCCGGTCGGTGACAGGCTGGCCACCTGCCAAGTCGCACGGGTTGGTGCTCAGCGCGCACGCTCAACGATCGAGCCACACCTACAGGTCGCGCTCCGTTCTAGTCCCAGGCGCGTTTGTTGCTGATAACAAGCCGCGAGTAACTTCACACACTCGCTTGTAAATTGGAGTTTTTAAGAGAGAGGCTTTTTATTAAGTACCTCGGGAACTTGATCTGTAGTCGTTATGGATAAAACATACTTGCTCAGTTAATTAAATGATGCAATTATTTAGGTGTAGTCCAGTATGGCCATTTCAGTACATTTATGGTTCTGATGGTGCAAATTTTATTTTCTTCTGAACCTGAAAGGTACAAAGTCCATATTGATAGAATTCTTGTGCAAAATATGTATTTATCACTTGAGATACGGATTGTAGGATAATAGGGTACGCACCATCTTTGCACTTGTAGGACATTTCTTGACCTTCACTTCTGTGTACACACACACACACACACACACACACACACACACACAGAAGAAACATTAGCACTCATGTACAGTATCTAATCCTATTCGTGTCAGAAGTGAGGGGATGAGTGCGGCATCAGGCTCTCGGGGCAGAATAGACTGCTGTCACCCTCAACTGGTTCACGCCCTCGGGTATACATGGGAGCTGTGTCTGCATGTGTGAGTGTGTGTGTGTGTGCGTGTGTGCGCGTGTGCGTGTGTGTGTGCGTGTGCATGCGGGCGTGCGTGAGTGAGTGAGTGCGTGTACAAGCAAGCTGATACTTACAAACTCAATTGAATGTCTAACCACTGTGTGAGTCTGTGTGTGTGTGTGTGTGTGTATATGTGTGCAACATGTGCAAGATGATACCCACAGAGTTCATTTGAGAGGCCTAATTATGAGGCCCTCTCTGCCACCCTTATCAGTCCTTTTAAAACGTAAACCCTAATGCAAGCCAGTAGGCTGTATATAAAGAACTATTACATTTAAGAAATATACAAAGTCTGACTAAGGAATTTAGCAGGAGCAGCAGTGTGTCTGTGTATAGCAGTATGACAAACAACATGACAAGTGTTAGTCACGAATGTGAGGAGATGTACAGCTTGGACTGCTCACCATTTTCCAGCACCTCCTATAAGGACGTTTCTGTTTGCACTTAGTTGCTTGAATTAACTGCAAACCCCACTTTTTGGAACATAACAAACCTTTTTTTGCTATTTACAGACGGTGACATTTAGCTTGAAGAGGCCTGGTCAGTCCTGTAAACATTCCCAACATTATTATTTTTCTTTTGCGGCAGATTTATATCTTAATGTTAACAACACGCTGGGGTAAATGTTTACATGGGACAAAAGGTAAATGAGGACAAGGACTGGTCTTGCGTTTTGTCCACTAGAAGGAAATGATTTAGCTAAATATTTAGACAACATCTAACTCAAGTATATGTCACCAGAGAGAGCAACTTTTCTTTGCAGCCCCAACAGATTTGTCAGAAATATATTTTCTAAAATGATGTTTGTTTTGTGAAATGTTCCTGTTTGTTTGTATCTGAGAAATGGTTCCCAAACATGTATCAATAGGATTTTAACAAAACTAGGGCTACACTGTTTTGTATGTATAGTTTAGGCGGAAAAACCAAGCTAATAGCTTGCGACTGCTAGTCAGTCTTAACTACAAACTATTAACTATCAACTATCAACCAAACACACTACATGCCTGTACAGAAGAACCATATTAAGAGAATAAGAACAGCCCTCTGGAGGAAATAGCAGACATGGCGAGCCTGAGATCTAAAACACGATGCCTCGAGAGATGAGCAGCGCGGGAGAAACAACAGTTAACATATAGTACAAGGTTAGGGAAAGGACCTTCACCACCCTGGGTTGTGTGCATTGTACACCCATGTTGTATGGGTCTCGTGGGTGTTAACACTGTATATTGTGTTAGAAGCCCGTAGATAAGCTTTTGGAAAGCTTTGGGCCTACTCCTGCCATATTCCCAGTGACGCATGCCTTGGTAAGTGCATGACTCTCTTAAATTAAATTGATGTTGTTAATCATAAACTGAAAGATAGCCTATAGGTGGACTTAATGTAGTGGTAATCATGGGAAGAAACATTCATATTAGGTGAAACATGGGAATCATCAATAAACAATTATCCCAGTAAATTAGGGAGTGCAGATTGAAGTCGTTTTGAAACAAATTGGAGCTCTTTTGAAGGAGGCCAGTTGGTCACCTCATTCAATTTGCATGTGAATACAAACAGCCTGACCGCCTAGCGTTGCACAAAATGGCTGATGCTAATAAACAGTGCCACTGTATCGAACAGAGACAGCAGAAGGCTCTGTGCTGAAGCTTGCTGTGTACACGGGGCAGGATAGTAGCTACAGGATGGTTGACTCACACCCGAAAGGTATTATGGGTTCTGTAGGATATTGAGATTGGTTTGGATTAGTTGCTTGTTCATCTCTATGTATGTATTGGAAAAGTAGTTTGTAGCCTGTATATTATTGTGTGCCTGTGAAACATGGTACACAACAGGACCACTTAATGATTGGACTTGCCCTCACTGTTAAAGGTACTGTATAGTAAGCAAATGCTAAGCTAATAAACCTTTTGTCAAATTCACCAGATACCTTTTTGCATTCCGCTACTTTACCGTTCTCTTTGCGTGCTGAAAAAGAAAATCCGGTACTTTTACACATGCCTGGCTGCGTAAGTAGGAGCACAAACAAAGTGGTAACACTACTGACAACAATAATTCCCTAGCCTTCAAAATGCGTTCCCAATGTGTGTGTGGTGGAGATTCTGAGGGAGCACCCTATGGCATGGCATTGAGGGAGAGGTGTATTTGTTTTGATACAAGTTTGAAGTTATCAAGCGTTGTCGAGAATTCATTCCTGTTCCTTTAAGTCACTACAAGTCAATGCGTGCTAAATTACCAAATTGTAATTGTTTGGAATCGGTTTGTAGTGTGTGCATAACATCACTGATGTGTGTGGGTGAAGATTGTCAGCTACACTAATCGGACACTCGTCGCTCTTTGTCCCACGTCTGGGATCGGCAGGTGGGTCAGCCGGGCAGAACATGGCTTAGGGAAGCAAACACATTAGGCAAGCCAGGGAGAGGACATTGTTATTATTATACGGTTAAGAGTCCTGGAGGAGGCCCTGCGAAGGAGCTGAGCTCCGCTAATGCAGGCTCCCGTTAAGTGGTTAGCTGCTAATAGTGTTTTCCTGTCCTCCTAATGGCAAGAAACACAGGTCACTCAGAAACGCCTAACTACTAAATCTCACTTTGTGTGATGTCCACAGCATAACATGTGCATAGGTTGTCGTGGTAATGTCACAATCAACGATCAGTGTTGGTCGAACAACAAAAAACAATTTGGTTGAACAATATGGAAATGCAACTAGCCTCCAGAACAAACTCAATGTTTTTGGAGTAGAAGGTTTTCTGCATCATTTCAGTGGGTATTTCATCCATAATCCTTACATTTCTTAGTAAACGACAGCAAAACAGATTCTTCAAACATTTTGAATGTGTACAATTAGCTGCTTTAATAATAAAAGTGGATCTCTTTCTAGTCCCAAGTCACAGCATTATTGTTTATCGTTACTTTTGGATCTTTGAGGAGAATTTTACAACCTATACCATAAATGCTGTTTATTAGCCATCAGAAAAAAAAATTATATATATATATAATTTAAAGGATAAAGAGTATATTTTACAGTTAAAAGAATGGTATTTTGCTTTCTAAAGAGTCTAGTAGGAAAACAGAATGAGATAGTTTTATATAAATAAATAAAAAAGTTTCTTTAATATGAGTTCATACTCAGCAAACGGACGCCCTCCTCAATCACTCCCTGCATGCTGGACACAAGAGGGTTAGTGTTTTTACTGAACTGCGTCCAGAGACTGAGAGAGCCTTACTGGTATTAAAAAGGCAGTTGAAAATACATAGCACTACTACTTCCAGGATAAATCCAGAGAGTGACAGGTAGGCAAGGGGTGAGGGGCTGGGGAAAAGAGAGAGTGTTTGAACTTGAAGCTGAAAATCTCACCTCTGGAAAGGGTTCAAGAATGACTGAGTCAGATGTACAGCACTACTGTAAAACAAGGCCTCACTGTCAGCCCTGCCTCGCCAATGTGCATGTGCACACACACACACACACACACACCAGCCTTGCTTTGAAACATCACACCACTAAAGAGACTTGTCCTCTCACTGAGAAAACACACACACACACAGCACACCTTTGTACCCCTGACATAAATACATTTGCTGCCTCTTTACAAAAACTGGCAGAAAATACCAAAACAAAAGCTTGTGTCTGTGCATTTGTGAACATGACCATGTTAACCAATAATTCATAGGCGAACTCGTGATATAAATAAAAGGTCACTTTTAATGGTGGTTTTCATTCACACTCACAATCAAGCTTATAGTCTGATCACAGAGAGAGATGTTGGACATTCACCCAAGACACAGCGTTTAGTTTCAGACAACAAACTATATATATATATTTTTTTTATCTTTACAAGCTTGAATCATGAGCTGTACACGAAGGAATGTGCACACCTACAGTCAAACACTCAAAACTCTTCTTTTCCTCCTCAAAACAAGTCCTTTTCGTACCCTGGTGTCAGTGTAAAATGTATCTTCTGCAGAGACAACTGTTTTGTTTTTACAAATGTGCAAATAAGACAAGTTTGGAATCCTTCAGCGCTCAGTGTCAAGTCCAGGATCCTCGGGAGCGAAGACTGAGCCTCACCATCGCCTCAGTCCTGCCCTCTCAAGTTTAAATACAGCCCCCACGTTGGTTCGCCTTTTATATTCAAGTAAAGTGCTCCTTTAGCAAAAACCACACCGCATGAGACCAGTCTCATCTCAGACAGCCCCCCCTCCCCCAACCACCACCACCACTGAACTAAAACAGCCATGGTCAGCAATGTTAGAATG
This sequence comes from Aphredoderus sayanus, assembly GCA_027564795.1. Taxonomy (NCBI): domain Eukaryota; kingdom Metazoa; phylum Chordata; class Actinopteri; order Percopsiformes; family Aphredoderidae; genus Aphredoderus; species Aphredoderus sayanus. Next base: position 343,138 of record JAODUG010000013.1, read on the forward strand.
GGTGAAATGGTTGTTAATTTCTATTGAAGTAAAAAAAAAAAGTGTTATGCTGGGAGAAGGGGAGTCCTGGCCGTTCATAGTCACAATCAAGTAGTCCTTGTTGGACGCGGGGGAGTCATACGAACTCCAGCTTCCCGTGGCCGCTGTACATCCCCCAGTGCACCAGCGACAGGAACTTGTCGCCGGACGGGTCGGCCTGCCGCATCTTGTCGCAGGTCAGGCAGCAGTTCTCGTGGCCCGTGACGGGCACCATGCACTCCAGGTCCAGCTTGGCCACGGGGCCCTTCTTGGCGTGGTGGTGGCCGTGGCCGTGGAAGCTGTAGTGGAGGCGCGACAGCATCTGCTGCCGCTGGTCCTGCAGCCGCTGGTTCTCGCTGCGCAGCATGCGCAGGGCCAGCATGATGAGCAGCACCAGGATGAGTCCGCCCGCGATGGGCACGGCGATCACCGCCGCCCGGAACCACACCTCCTTGGCCGAGGCCAGGTCCTGCACACGCGTCACCGGGCTGCGGCTGCCGCCGTCTGGCTGGTACCGGCTGTGGTCTGCCCAACGGGAGGAGAGAGAGAAGAGAAGAAGAGAGGAAGAATTAGTCACCGCGTCATGCTATATTTACGCTAATAACAATGGCACTGGACAGTTATAACACAAAGGCCCACTGAAGGTTGGTCTCTCTTTTTCTTGGTGTCTGTCTATGGAACTGAAGGAGAGGTGTATTTGTTTTGATTTAGGTTCCAAGTTATCACTCCCCACCCACCACAAAAAGCATTCAGTCTTGCAGAGGGATATTCACCCTACACGGCACATTCCTGCTCAGTGGGAAAATTACATGGTGCGCACGTAATAAAAGAGAGAAGTACATCTGATGTGGGGCCAAGTGCTTAAGGTAAACTGGCTGCTCTCTCTCACTTCCCTGACGCTCTTCTGGAGACCATTAAACATCAAATTGAAGTTCTGTAAAAGGTGGGAATTATAAAAATAGAGGGGTTTTGGGGGAAGGGGGGGGCTTTGTGTCCATAAACAGTGAGGTGATTGAAAAACCCTACAGCGCAGAAATACTGAGGGTGTAAATCGTAAACGGTACATTTCCATATCCACAGATTCTGAACGTTTCAAGCTTCAGCTGAACCAAGCAGGCAGGTTATACTTAGCTTATAACCTCCTATGACCACCTATACCCTCCTGGCTAGTGTGGTGGCCCTCCAACCGACCCCACACCCCCTCCCCAAAAACACTGGAAACCAACGAACAAACAGCGTCATTTGGCAGTATAGTACCTGTTGATTCTCTGCCGTGGGGCAGGTCGTGCAGGCCCCTGTAGTTGCACATGTCGTCGTGACAACACTCCACCGCCGGGGACGAGAGGCCGGCGAGGATGTCCGCGCTCCGGGAGCCAGCGCCACAGACGTCCGAGTCGCTGGCGGCAGGGTCCACGCAACCGTGCGTGAGCGGGGAGTTGGCGTTGAGAGGGTCCAGGACCTTGGTGAAGCAGGAGTTCAGTTCCGACTTGCACATGTATCCTGTGGCCACGCAATGCGGCGCGTCACAATAACACCGTATTTCTCCTGCAAAACACAAAACATGACCGTTAGAACATGTGCTGAGTTTCAACAGATATATTGACCTTTCAGCATATAGTCAAACCAAAATTCAATGCAGGCCGAAAGTACTCTCATTAAACTTTCAGCACATAAGCTTGGGTATTTTAAGCCAAATATGAGCTTTTTGAGCAAAAATTAAAATGTTGTCTACAATGTCTTGCAGAATTGTTACTTTTGTATGCATTATAAAAGAGGAACAGTGTAGCTTATAATTAGTGGTTTATATGCCAAAGTAAATTTCTTTCAACCCAAATGGAAACTCGTAAAGGGGGGCATAAGCGCGGCGCAGGAGTCTCCTTTTTCAGCTTGCACGCAAGCTTACTTGTGGTCAAGCCTGCCTAGGGGGCGGGGTGCATCGAGGTCTCATCTAAAAAGCTACCACCAACCTTATCATTAGACTTTTCTTTCTTTTACGGAGCTAGTTATTACCGTATTTATTATTTTATTTATTTTGCTTTTAAACCATAAATATCAAGGAGAAGACAGCACAGCTGTTAACGTGTGGTTATGTTTTAGCGTTTTAAATTAATCTAGTCTAAAATGTTTTCTACGTTGTGCTAGAATTAAACATAAAACAAAAGGTAGGAATATACATGGATACAATCTATAGGCAATTTGTCTTACTAACTCAACTTGTATAGGGGCTATTAAACACCCAAAACAATTCTAAACATCATTGGAGGTTCAATGTTCGACCTGAATATACAGATTCTGGGTTTCGCAGACCAAATTAATCAGATCAGCGTTTTCTCTGGGAATGATCTGGGCAGCAGAGCCAGTCATTTGGGGAATATTTCATTACAAGGCAGAGAGACCCTTTCGTAGGCTATAAGAATAAAATTGCATGTTTATATGTTTGGCCATACTGTGTAAGCCTAAAGACAAAATATATCTGTAGACTTATAACTTTTCTTTAACGGAGAAACGGGTGCACAAACTGAAACACGGAGAAACGGGCCGCGTTTTGGTGTACCCACGTTACTGGGATAATAAATCTTATTTATCTAGCAAAATAGTAGGGAAACCTACTGCTCCCGGTAGGCTATAGGCTACGACATGCCCAACTCCAACCGGGTAGAGGCTGTGTTTCCCCTTTCCGTTTTATATATATATATAATAACGACATGTAACGTAAAGGTTATGCTAATTTTGTATTAGTCCTGTTGTTGGATAGCCTAATAGCTTACCTTTAGTGAGAAGAACGGCCATGGCACACAGTTCCAATTGAAGCCAAATGGA
>JAODUG010000013.1:353280-376128 GCA_027564795.1 Aphredoderus sayanus
TGTGTAAGCTGTAGAATTAGATTTAGCGCCTTCTATCTGCCACAAAGAGCTAGTGATTTGGGTCATTTTGACCCGGAGGACATCATAACAACTTTTGACTCAAATGTTTCCATTAAGAGCAGCAGCATGCACTTAGATTTGCATGCCCATCTAAATGCAAAGTAATATGCTTAAAGGCAACAACGGGTTTTACTAATGTGTAGCCGGAAGAAGGAATGACACACTTATCAGAAAAATGACATGAGACATAATGTAATAAATGTAAGGGAAGTGAGCTCTAAAGATGATAAAACAATTCAAATAAAAAATAGTTCTTCATTAAACTCAACCCTCAGATTTGTGCAGATATCCTTCAACAAAGGGTGTGCCTGGAGAAGCTTTGCTTAGGTCTGTGCTGGTAATCAAATCCAAACAGAAGCCTCATGGGCCACTAAAATATTCTGCAGTCAGTGTCAGCCAAATGCAAAACTATATTCTGTTCTAAAGGGCGAACAGCTACATTTAAAAGTCCCCAAATATACACAGTACTTCTTGAGCAAAAAATAAAGTTATACTCATCTTTCACAATTCACATAGACAATTACAAAAGCCTTCCTACAATTACAACAATTAAGTAACTGAAGAACAGTGGTGTGCCTAGTGATTTATTTCAATTTTTTAATTTTTTAATGTAAACCTGGGGACGTCACACACCAGTCATGCTACCTCTCTGTATGCAAGTGTTCTAGCACTATAATAACTGTCTTTATGTTTCACTGATGTATAAATAAATAGTTCTAGTGGCTAAATATAAAATAATTTGGGAAAAGAAACTAAATAAACCAAAGTGACTGAATACATGTTTGAAAATGGAATGATAAGGGGGCCTTTATAGGAAAGACACTTACTAGCAACAGCAAAACCAGATGCAGCCGATGCTTGCATGGCCTCCCGTCTGTAGTCCCTGTCTTTAGGGAAACTGTTGACGACTGTGGTCTTAGTAGCCTCTTTCTGCCGCTGCTCTCTATTGGGGACACACACACACTGTAGTTCAGATTACATGTGTACTGAACACGAGGGACATTCTTGTGAAATGTATTGTTAAAATGTAGATGTGTCATTACATTCCAAGTGAAGAAGGCACAAGTACCTCTCAAGCCACTCTTTGGGTTTCTCCCATTGGGAGACTTCTGTCCTGCAGTTGTAATAATATTTCTTCCCAGAGGAGCTGATGTGCTCCGACCAGTCATCTCCAGGCTCATAGGGCTGGGAAAGGGCGAGAGGGCGGCGGATACATTTTAAAGTTAACACAGATCAGTGCCATAAAATAGTCCAATATAATGATAGCCATGTAGCGTGGGATGTGACAAAGGAAGCTGCAGGAAGACGAGACAATAGCAGCGCGAACAGTGTGCACGAGCGCACGTGGCTGTTAGTGGGTCGCGTTCTGATGCAACAGTATGCAACAGAAGAATACATTAAGTGTCTGCATTCGATGGGGTTATATTCCTGCCTCTAAAGCAGGCAGGGACATTTACTGGAAGCATCGTCTGACCAGATAAGATTAGTAACAAATAACACCAGCATATGTGGGCGTATTATACTCTTCATATGCTGCAATGGCAAAGCATTTTACCCTGACCTTCAAATATCAATTATCAATTCTGCACAGTGTAATACAAAGACAATTTCAGTAAATTTCAGTTAAATATCAACGACAGCTGTAAAGATTACAGCAATGACATTATTCCAAACAAGAAATGTCAGATGAATCTCCAAATCACCCGCAGTAAAGGGGACAGAAATACAGGGAGAAATAAAGAAGCTCTGCACTTACTGCATCGGAGGTCTTGCTGGGGTTAGAATGCGAGTTGGAGCTATGCAGGGAGCTGTTGTTATGCGAGTTTTCCTGCGGAGAAAAACTCGTCCCTGCAAGAGAGGATGAAGTGAATAAAACTGGAGCCTTCATTTTCAGCTAACAGCACAATGATCTGATCAGCTTCCGCATAACCTCTTGATAGAACAGCAGAAACAAGACAACGTAATGAAAACTGCTTAGTGTGGTAAAACAAATGTGTATCTTACATTAAATTCAAAACAAATGCTATTTTCAAACAGTCAAAAGTGCAATGGGTAAAAGGTTAAAACCTTACAAAGAGTCACACTTGTAAAGATGTCAACCATGTCACATTACTATATCAGGAATATAGTGATAGATGCACTATACTGAGGCAGTAATGCAAACGTGTCTTAAAGCTTTACATATTGTAAGACAGGACCTAAAAAAAAATAAAAAAATGCACTGGTGATTTTTTATAAAGTAATCAGCATTTAGCATGCGTTTACCAAAGCCTCACCAATTGACTTATTGTCATACAGTAGTACAAATGTGGAGCATCGCATTAGAAGTTCAAAATCCACTGGTCCCACCCTTGTTTCATTCAGGTTTTTACTAGTATTTATAGTCAGCATTCCTACTCTTTTCTAGAGATAATTTACCTGGACTTTTTAGTGAAGAACTAGCTGGTATAAAGAGAAATGGATCACATCATACACCAATGTCCCTCTCTCCAGAAGTTTGATTTTAAAATTAGTGCAGTCTATGGCTATAACTTATAATCATCTATTACATAGAAATGACAACAGATTGATCATATAATAATGCAATTTACATTATTCAGAGTTTTGGTCACTTGAATTAATGTCATCCAACCTGTGCTACCTTGCGACAAGAGCTAGGGATGCACCCACATTGATGCCGCCAACATGTTAAAATACTTTTCTAGGCAACACAAGGTTTTCCAGGACATTCTACATTTTCCTCTCATTTTCCATTACTGGAAAATTGGTCAGTTTTCAAGGATGCGTGGGAACCCTGACAGTGGCATTGGACAGCTAATTAAAAGATAACAACTGAATAATGGAAAGTATTGTACAAATCCACCAAAGAGCATTACCAATTCATCCATCAAAACCTGAACTCCAAATCCTGGAAATGCATTTATGAGATCTTATTCCTGTCTTATGGTGCTTTTCCAGTATCACATGGTACTGGCTCGACCCCACTCACTTTTGTTACAGGTACTTAATTTTTCACTGCAGATAGCATCTCCTCAATGTAGCTGGTCGTCATAGTTGCGCCACTGTTCACCATTTTCCCTACAATGTTTGAATGTCTTTTTGTAGCCATGTTCATAGACTACAGTTATGCGAACTGCCCCATCCAGCTGTGACTGGATACTATATTGGGCAACCCAACAGGAACATCTGCACCTCCTCAATTAACCATAGCTTTGGTTTTGAGGGTTGCCATTTAATAAAACGGTCAATTAAAAGAAAGTGTACAGCTGCTATATCAAAACTACTTGTTGTATTTTGTCATGTTGCACAATGAAGCAGCAAGTTTCTCTGACCAATCAGAGATAATCATCATGTTTTCACATCACGTTTTGGCATCACCTGAGCTTGCTTGGGACCTCAACAGAAGGGAGACCAAAGAGGAAAAAGTCTAAATCACACTCCCCTCACCTGTAATAACAACAGTAACAGCATCAGATTCCAGACAAAGCAGTTTCAATACAATCTCTGATATAGCATGGACACTCTTTGGCTCACACCTCCCTACAGATTGACATCTAAAGTGACATTTTACTGAGGCATGTGTATGACGGTACAAGGTCTGAGACAACTAGTTGGAGAAGGAAATGCAGAATAACAGCGGTCCCAACTGTAGAGACACATGGAGGCATTCATTGGAACATAATCTTTATATAAATTGAAATACTATAACATGACTGCACACGTGAGCAAAGAGTAATGACATATGCACTGAAGGTTCCACCTTAGTTCCAATGTTAAATAAAAAAAATTAAAAAAAACCCGCAGCGCTAGCAATCATTGCAGATATTATGAATGGATTAATACTGGCACGTTCTCCTGTAGCTAGAGTGGTGAGAGTGCCACGGGTTGGGAAGAGCAAACCGCACCAAGAGCTGCACTCTGGCCTGTAGTCACGATAAGTCACTTACAGCATCCCTGCGTCAGAAAAAGACTTCCGTGATATTGTCGGCAAAAACGCAACATGCCTTTAGGCTTTCTGTATGGTATACAGCAAACACTGCTGTACTGCACAAGCCTAAAAATATACTACTTGTAATCAACGCAATGCTCCTGTCGTAGCTACACTGCAGTTTATCCTAGCTGACCTGCAGCCCTGTAGCAAGCATGGAACTATGCATCAGCATGTATGATTTGATTTTGCCTGCATCGCAATGTCACAATGACCAGCAGCACACATTATGTAAAGAAGGGGCCCTACAAATTATGTTAAGAAAATCTTGCTGCAGTGGCTTAATGGGGGAATGAGGGCACACGTGCAACTACAATTCAGAACGGTTTTGCAAGATTGAGTTCATATGTCCAATGCAAACACAGAAAGAATTATTTCAGAACTAGCATTGAGCAAATGGGTTTGGAAGGCAATCTGATCTTCCTTATTGAAATATACTGTACTGAATATATTGTACTGAAGCCATTTCCAAACCTTGGAAAAAAATTGACATTTAATTCCTATTCAGCCGCAAGATCAACTCGCCAGTCATAAAAATAAAATATAAAAATATTTGGAAAAACCACAAGGAATTACAAATAAGCAACCAAGGTCTGAATGAGAACTGTTGACTAAAAACAAATCTTGTCACAATTGACAACATCCTATTATACTTCATTTTCAAACGAATAATAACAACATGGGTACTCATTACTTCATCATTCAAATGTTAGCAGGACCAAACAGACTCCTATCTATGAATGCATACAGACAGCCTGGTGGTTGTCTTTTATTGCCAGCACTCTGATTCCGAGTGCGTTTCTCACCTCCATCCCTGTCTCTGGCCCGATGTGTGTGGACAGCTTTCGCTCTGCTGTGCCCTGTGCTGTCGATGTGTTTGTTTTCAGGGCTGTCAGACCGTCTGAGCATTTTGCAGGGAGGAGTAACATCTGAGGCATCTCGCATCTTGTCATGGCGGTGGTCCCCTCCTGGGTGGCTCTTAGATGAGTACTTGAGAGTCTGCAAACAGAATCAAACGCCTCATATGGTTAAATATCTTTTTAAGAAATATTATGAACCATTACTAGCAAAGAAAAAAAAAAACATTGTCACGTTTAATGTAAACACGGTTCTGTAATACTATCCATTTTCAAAAGTTTATACAGTAAAAAAAAAAAACCTGCAAGAATCCATCATCCTGCTGGTTTTGTTTTGAATCATGTCACACACTGAACTATGTTGTTAGTGCAACGTTACTGGCCATTAGTCTAGTAATGGTTTACTGTAGTAATATTAGGGCATAATCACATTTTTAAATATTATTATTTAGTTTTGAGGCAGCTTAGCTATATCCTTTTAATGACAGATTGCGGACAGGCCCTATGCGTACAGTTTAGCAGGCAAGCTAACATTAGCTTGGAGCTTTAACATAACTCGCCCTGCCATTTTCAAAACAAATGGATTTGACTGCGACATTTTATTAACCATACATTTGGTGGAGTGTAATTCGGTGAATATATAGTATACCATTCAAAGTCGAGTACAATGCCAAATCAGCTACTTTTTGGCTTATTTGCGCACTGAATCGGGCCTGTTGTGCTCAGTAGAAGCCTAAACTAGAGTGTCCATTTTAATCTTATTTGCTGCTAGACAGCTAGCGAGCTAGCTTACATGTACCTGATAGGGTTGAGAATCTCTTCGGTCGCACCTGCAAAATACAAAAGAAGTTATAAATATAACAATTCAGATGTCACCGTTAAATAGTTCCAACTATTGCAACTGCTAAATGTGCAAGTTTCAAGCTACTTATTTTGGTTTTAATAAAAAATGGCGGATTGTCACATCGTAGCTACGAGGTAAAGGAAAATCGGAATAAGTAGAGATGTTTACCCATCGCCGAGTCTCGGTTGTTTCCTTGCATACATTACCATCAATGCCGTGTTAGTGTGTTTGGAGTGGGATGTGAAAGATTGACAACGGCACTATATAATTTAGAATATTCAGTAACCTGAAAACGTCAATTATTTCAACCTAGCTGTGGGATTTTCAATGCTCTCGGCTAAATGGAAAGAGCGCCCTCACTCAGTCCATCTCCTACTCGCAAGCACGGCACACTGAAAAATGGTGATCTCGAGCAGCTGCGTATATGGTTGCCAGTGATGCAACAATCACCCTAAAACGTTCTAAATCAAAAGCCTTCAGAAATCCTAATAAATGAATTACCTAATTAATACAACACAGTATATGTTTCAGCTGTGCATATATGTTTATGCGTGATAATAATATACGTAAAACAAAATGGTGAGATGAGAAGCACTGTTTGTTTGTTACATGACACTTGGAATATTTCACTAGTAAAAGATGGAGATTAAATATCCTAACATTTCAAGCGACTATCTCAATGTGACGATTGACCAAAATTCATGTTCCTTATATCCAAATCTGGCAACATAATTCGCTCTCTGCCGGTGTTATTCCATTTGTAGCTCTGTGCCAATGTCACCCGACAGAAATATGAAATACCCGAGAGCGAAAAAAGTTAGGCTATTTTCTGTTTGTACTTGCCTAAAGTAATCTTGTGTCCTTGTGTTCATGATACATGGGGCTACTATATAGTTTCTTGCTTGCTGCATAAGATTGACTACAGGGGGTTACCTGAAAACATTGCACAAGGGGCTTACAGCATCATGGCATATGTAGGCTATCATATCCTGACACCTAGTGGTAACATGTTGTCATCACGTGAAGTTCTGTCATGTCACCCGTTATTATAAGCAACAGGTGTTGGGATTAATTTGTTAAAATCAATTCGTTTTAATTTCTATTTAAAACATGTTGCTATGTTCTACGTAGTCACGTAGTTCAGGCTAAAGAGCGCAGGTGTACGTACGGTATACGACATATATGTATATTATTTGTGTTTTTTGATATTCTATGTCAAATTGGGGGTTCAGAAAGGTGGGTCGGTAGTTAGACTGCCCATTTTGTGCCATATTGTTCCCAGTGAATATACTCTGACCTAGATCATACACTTTGGCTTTGGACAAAAGAAGCTGTGGTTCAGCATTTTGTCACACAATGCATTTTAAATATGAGGACACTGGAACACATAACGTGTCTGCAGGTCACACACACACACACACACACACACACACACACACACACACACACGCACGTTTTCCTGTAAAGTTTATTTTATTCATGCATAATGCATATACAGCCATTTGAAAGGATGTGGTTCTGTTATTTCTTCCCGAGAAATAACCAGTAGGGGGAGGTATTAATACAATTTTAAATGACAGGAATAAAAACCAGCTGCATGTAACTAGCAATATGAACTTCACACTATATATCCATCTCCTCACCAGTTATAATTTTCCATTCTTTACCATTATACATTACTATGAACATCTCCTCACCAGCTGGCCCATCTCTATACACACAAACAGCATCAACATAATCGCTTTTTAAATCATGAAAATATGCGATACTGATATAAGCAACACATTCCGTTATTCAAAATCGAGTAAAAAAAAATTGACACCATAGCCTAATAAAGGTCGTATTAGACAACTGGCTTAATGTAGTTTAATGTGTATGTATGTATGCATACATTATAGGTATGCCTACATATGGCTTAAGGGTAGGATAAGAAGTATACAAAATTATGATTGTATTTTCTTCATGAGAACAAATTTCACATTGATTGGCAAACTCATAAACTGTAGCAACTATACCAAAATTGTTAAATGCATTCCATCATTACTGATATTAGAATGAATGGACTTACAGCTGAGTGCGTGATTGACGATATTAATAGCCTATAAATATATCTAACTCAACTGTTGCTGACGCCTTAACTGACAGCAAACCAATGGAAGAAAGGCTGAACGCCTACGTCACCACAGCCCTATGTCACTGACCCCAGAACGGCATTGTTTTCCCACATAACAAAATATGCCAATTGTGGCTAGGAACAAAACGGATCTCAAGCCAGCTTTCTTAAGGACTGCTTTACTTACCGTAGACTGTGGCTCCGGCAGGCGGATTTTTCTTTTTGAAAGGTTGTGTTAGTTCACATAATGCGAGGATGAGTTACTGAAGAGTGACGAAAACATTGCCAAACATTCGCGGTGTCGAAGTACATCGGCAGTTGACTGAGACGTTTTTATTCCGTTCGGACTGTTAAAGTACAATTCAGACAGACACTCGACAAGACGCGATTCAGCACCGACGCCCCAGAAGATAGTAGTAAGTATCAACAATGTATCTAGAAACTTAACTGCGTTGCGTGGGAGAGTCCTTTGCTGCGTTCGCCACTCCTAACAGGATTTAGGTGTCAGTGCATTGCAACCCCACAATGTAGGCTTTACGCCGTTCATCGTATTAGGCTATGTTATTATTATAGCAAGCTCTCGTATTTATAGTCTTACGAATCAGCTAGAGTGGAACAATTTCTTCCAGTATCTGCACAGGGTAGACTGAAACTAAACATGACAATCAAGAGGCATAGGATTAAACTTTTTGACTTAATAAATGCGAGCGACCGCGTTTAACGCCGATTTGCAGAGGTCCATCATAATGTGTTGTATTATACTATACAGACCGTGTGTACTGTAGGTTACTGCAGTCAGGTGGCGACACGGAGCTTGTCACGGGCTGACAGCACACCAAGACACTGCTTGGCGAGCTCGCTTGCTGACTGTCATCACTATACTATCCATAAAGATCTCACACTTTATACGCGATTGTGCCAAGCAGTGTCTAACGATGACACGTTAAATTGTCCCGTTACATCATAATGAAATGTAGCCTTCACTATGAGCATGTGGTTTTGTAAATAACAGTTTATAACACGCACACTTTTATGTGCGCACCCACTCATCCATGTACACACGCACGACGCACCCACACACAACCACTCCACGCAGAGTAGGCTGTGCACTTGTATGTAGGCTACTGGTGTTTAGAACCTATAGAGTTAAGAGTCATTCAGCTGAGAAAGTGTTTGCATTTAGATAGAGTAAATTGTATTTCTTCATTTTAGTGCAATGCTTACTCCAGATATGATTCAGTGTGGAGGATAATATTAAGTAAGTGAGTAAAATGCAATGAAACAGCTGCTGCCTTCCAAGTCTGGTATAACTCCTAGATTTCTAAACTGCACTGCACTACCGTAGGTATGTGTGCCCACACTGAGATCGGTTGGATTAAAGGTATAGTCAGTCATTCTGGAGACAGCTTTTTGATGTTTGCATTGATCATACAAAAACACCTCTCCATTAAACGCCATAGGCTGCTCCTTCAGAAGCTCAATATCCTAGCTTCAAATGCTAGAATATTGTTGTTGCGTGTGGTCTGCACAACGTTGTTTTGCGTTCCCACTTAAGGAGCCTGGGCTGTGTACAAACACCGGATTATAATTTCAGCACGCACAGGGAACGGTAATCTACCAATTGAGATATTTGGTACATTTCACACAACGTTTATTGGCTTCCAGTCGCTTATACCTTCTTCTTTTTTTAAGTGAACGACCTTCTTTAGTGTGTCGTTGAGTGCCAAAGAGGGCAGGCTCTGGAGAGGCGGCAGTGTTGACCCAGTGCCAACAAAATCTCAATAGGTTCTCAGGGGTTTTGGCCAGCTCCTTGCTCTCTCGCTGGGACTCGCATGGTGCTTCTCTCACATCGTGACTAGGAAAAGGTGGGAGGCCTTCGTCCTACATTCCAACAGGAGTGGGAGTGTCTCGCAGGGAATTGTGAGCGTGTGAATTAGTGTAGTAGTTCATTACGTTGTACCAGTGTTTGGTACCACACCGTGGCAGGGTGATGGCTTCAGTGTAATGACTGTGTCCATTCTCACAGCTGTTGAGAGTCCATGCACACACGCATGCAGGCGCACACACGCACACACACACATTATACATAAACATACAGTACACATATGTACACACACATACAGTACACATACAGTACACACACACACACACACACACACACACACACACACACACTTGTGATATTGACAACATTGACACTTTTTATAGCTAGCTACTGTGTTGGCCTGCTGTGTGATAGGGTTAGGGAACATGCACACATTGGCTCATCCTGCTGTATGTTTGGGCCGTGGTCAGACTGGGGCCAGACAGAGCAGCCCAGATGAGACCCAGTGTCAGAAGGCCTCTGCCTGGTTGTCTGAGCAGGTGTCCTCAATAAGCTGCGATCCTGCATAGCTCACATTCCCAGGGTTTTGTCCCTGGAGGGGAGGGTCAGTAGGATGGAAGGTTCCAAAATTCACCCGGGCAACCGCATGATTAAGACAGAACGCTTCCCGCCATGGTAACAGTCTCACTTGCTTTAATGACAAACCTATTTGGCATTTTCATGGCAGGAGTTGGGCATTGTTCCATAGAGCCTTGTCATTTGTTACAGACTGTGTTTCATGCCTCTACAATGCTCTAGCTCTTTTGCAACTAAAGCCCAAAAGTAGTCAGTTTTGATTCAATCATAAGATATCAGTCATCGGGAAATAGCTATTAATTTATTTACTAACACTGATGGCATATGATGGATTATTGTTGCATTTTACGGTAATCAATAAATTATTGTAATTATTAAATCCTGTTTTTCATAAATTATCCAGCATCCCCCCTTAATAATGTATATATTTTTTAAATAAACAGTTATAGTTGTTTTCAATAATTGTTAATGTCAAACTAAAACTTTAAACCTGAGCCAATGAATAAATTACATTCTTGTTAAATACAATATATAGGCTACATATCAACTAACTCGCCAAACCTGAAATACTCATTCTGGTATGAAGCATATAAAACAAACAAACAAACTCAAGAAGTCAAAGAATATGTGTGTTCTAACTGTTCTAACGCCATATGTAGATGTTTATTTTGTTTGGTCTGAGAGGGTAAAAGACGTAACAAATGTACATTGTGTGCATGTTAGTGTGTGCATGTATGTGCATCACCCAATTGTATTTCTCAGAATCATGCAGTACAGAGGCTTGCACAATGGTGCATATCGTCCTGAATGTACTGTCATTGACCATTTCTAACTGTCATTGTCAAGAATAATAATAATAATAGCAGCTGTAAGCAGCAATGAAGTGGTCCAGTAGCACTCCATACAAGGATAGACCCGATAATTCTTAAACACGACAACTCATTAAACTCTCACACCCAATCTGGTTATAATATCTCTTTGCATTCAGGAGAAATTAGTGCGTCGCGTCATTGTTTGATATATTAGCACCTGTCTTTACATATCCCCAGTCCTTATCTTGTCATATCATTGAATTGTAGCTACCCAATTTGGTGGGAATCGGACACACGGTTGCAGAGATATGAACCCGGCGCATGTTTCAGAAAAATACTGTAGGTTCAGGAGGCAATTTTGTTTCCTTCAAGGAAAAGCACATTTTGAGATGTTTGACTTTAGTGACTTAAAGTAGCTTAAATTGAGACATCACTATTTCAAAAGATCAACTTTGATGACGCACTGTAGCACGCCCCCAGTGGCCATTGGCCAAGTAGGTTTACAACCAGACATGCTGTGTGGAGATATGTGGAAGAAACATGTCCTGTGTATCTGGCGTTTATAAAGGTTTCCATTCGGATGGCCAGTGACTCTTGCCATGCCATTCTGTGCCTGTATGAGCATACCCAGCATTTGCCAGCTACACAACACCAGCAGTCTTGCATTTAATTATGGCTAGAGTCCAGTCCACAGGCATGCTGCATGCTTGACTCGCTACTGAGCACCTACTGATACGGAAAGCAAGAGTGTCATTAATGGTTTACTAAGTATGATTGACACTTGGGAAAGACCAAAAGATCTGAATCCAAACAATCAAAATGATTAATACCCTTGTAGCACTGATCGGAGGGCTGTTTTTAAGGCTTTGGGAGGAGCCTATTTGGTTCAATTTAAAGAAGATCCAATATGAGCTAAAATGAGTTAGAATCATATAGTCTAATTGCAATAGCATTACCCTCGGAGAGAATGTTAGCCTATATGTCTTTCTATATAACCTAAACATTTGCTGATTTCTCTTAGAGGCAGTGATGAGTCATTTGAGTTTTTCATGCTGACCTGATTGTGTAGTGTACATATTGTACTTGTTGGTATCTCTGTAGGATACAATTCTGTAAATTGTTTATTGGGTGATTCTAGCTGTTTAAAAGCAGTTAAGAAATGCTTGTAACCAATTTGTCAGTCCTAAAAGCGCAGGCTATACACTTACATAGGCAAGCATCGGCTTCATTTGACTGACGTCAAGCTTATTTGTCACAGGCTGGTATATTTATAAGGGTTTTCCATGGACGACCATGGTTACGTTATGCTTGCTACGACCATTCGACACATGGCTCTCTGGTGAATAAATCATATTAGCTTACTTGAAGAAAATGGAACCTAAATGGGCCTACCCATTTGTTGATTGTTGCACAAATCACAGCCACTATAGAACAACCATTCACTATTGTTCAGTGGACAGAAAGATCAGACCATCAACTACATCAGTGTGTAATATGCAGCAACTTTGAAGGCAACATTTTGAACAAGGAAATAACTGGTCTTAACCACCTTTCACTACTTGACAACAAGTTTGCACTGTTAACATACAACAACTGTGTTTACTGTTCACTGTTTAACCAAACAGCTTTTCACATGTTGATCTGTCAGTGGTGAGAAGTATCATGTACCAAATTAATGGACCACAAGTTTGTCATCTTCATTTAGCTTGTTTATCATGCAGCCATGCTCTGGAGTGCCCGGTTACCAAATGCCTGTCCTTTTGATAGACATTTGTCATTCGAGGTTCACCGTGACAACATGACCGTGTCGAATGAAATATAGAGACTGCAATTGAACTCAGGCTATTGAAATAACAAGACAGAGGATAACATTTACGGCTTTGTTGTTGAACATTTATTTTTAACCTTTAGGCCTAATCTTTATCAACATAAATGTATAATATTTTATTATAAGGAGTGAGTCTGACATTTTTTCATATTGAAAGATTATTGTAAACTATGGTAAAACAGCAAAAACCTTGTCTACAGACATTAGCCAATGTGGTGATTGAAATCCTGAAGTAGTAATAATTAAACAAAAAGCATGTGTTTACACTGCCAATTTATATTTACTGTATCTCCCTTTTAAGTATTTTTAACAAATTATGGTTTAAAGGGATTTACTGTACATGCTTAAAAGACGGCTGTGTGTGGCTCACATATTTTAAATTTCTTCTGTTTTGACCCCAGCAATACATCATTTGATGAAAAGCAATGGTAAACCAGGAGGTCTGGTGTGCTGGCAACTGGACTGTTTGGAATGTTGTGGAGAGCTTATGAAGTGGCATCCTCCAGGTAAACGCAGATTAAAATGGGCAGGGGTTTTGTCTTGTTTCTGTAGAACAATCCCCTCTTTGTGTGGGTCTGAAGTGGTGTAAACAGTGGCCCTGTACCCTTGTTTATGTGTCACCTCCATCACTGTAGGTAGGATTTTAGAGCTGTACATTTAGTGTAATTTGTAAAACTTGAAATAGACATTCAGTCAGTTACAGTATCATCAGCAAGGCAAATGCTCTGTGAGCTCAGGTTGATTGTAAATTCATGTAGATTTTTGACAGCGCCCCAAGTATTTCTTTCCCCCTGATTGGTCTGGCAAAATCTACATTACCTATCAATCGCATTAATAGATAGAAAACAGTTTTGTCAGTGGCACCACAGTGGCAGACAAACAGGCTCTAGTGGGAGGAAACAGAGGAGCCAAGGGTGGGGTTGTTGACCTACAAAATCTTACACTCGTTCTTTTTTTATTTATTCTCAAATCATACCGACAGCAGCTTTTAGGACCTTAAGACTGCCCCTGTTTAGACTGCTTAATTATATTTAAGGTGTGTTCATAGCTGTTCATGAATCTGTGTGTGCTTTATGTCCATTCAACATAAGACTAGTCGGGATTGTGTGTCATACCAATTTGTGCCCCCCCCCCCCCCCCTTCTCCCCCCCCAGCTTTCTATTCCCTTGTTGCTCATTGAGAGCAATTACAGCAATCGAACTATGAATAATCCCACACAAAAGCCTATTAGAACCGCTATGCAATCCCCTGGCTGTGAGGGGAGGGGTATCTGATTAAGGCTTTGCAATCTGGACGCTGGCAGGCAAAGGGATATTACCAATGACATGTAATGTGCTCTGCCTCCTCTCTCGGCGTGACACAAGGACTTTCCCATTGCTTAAATTGTGCCCTGCTGGTCCCTTCCCCATTGTTTCTTCACCCCCCACATCTTAGTAATGCAATCGTAATTGAAGGCTTATTGTCCAAGCAATAATAAGGTATCAGATTTGCTTATTGAGCACCCCAACTTGATCTGTACCATGGGTCATGCTGTACTTGGTGCGTACAAGGACATGCTTCAAAACAGACATTAAACAACATTGTTCATTTTGTCCTCTTGAAGGTAAGATAGCCTCTTGTTTTAAACAATGTAAACCCAATGTCAATGTCTAACAATTTGAGCTGTACCACAGATATACTTTGGTATTTTCCCCTCGCCAGACGGCCACAGCCGCTCTTTCCTGACAAACGTGCCCACATCTCAAAAGGTAGGCGTCTCTGCTAGGTTAGCTCTTAGCTTGCCACTAATTGCTAAGGAACCTTGTGGCAAGACCTTCTTTAGCACACTCCTGGCTGCGTTGCAATTAAAGTGTCATATTTAGTGCATCGGATTGTCAAAGGCTCGTAACCAAAAGCTTTGCAGTGCTCAGACAGATGTGTGTGTGTGTGTGCGTTTGTGTGTGTGCGTGTGCGCGTAAGCGCATGCATGCGTGCGTTTGCACATGTGCTCCTAGAGTATTTAACACTGTGCACATTGATGAGTGACTCATCATGCAGGCTTCTAGCATATGTGTATTTGGATTTGAATAGAATTTGACTAGGAAGTTATTGTGCAGGGCGTGGCTTATTTTGTTCCTGCAGGTTTACTAGGTCTTTGAGTTTATATGTGGCATATAGGTGCAAGTAAGGATTATATTTGGGGTGTATAAGATAAAAGCAAAGCATGTCAAAGTCAGTTTTTTTATATAGACCTTAAGGGTTAACATGTAGGCCTTGTAATTTTGTCTTTCTTTCTATTATAACATTTAGGCAAATGTCCTGAAAATCAACTAAATCTGGCCCCAGGTGTGATGTGATTTCTGGATCTGACTTATTGACCAGTTACCTATATTCCCACTATCAGTCCCATAGAAAATCAAGTTGTAGCATGTTCATAAAAAATAAAACAAAAGACGACAACTGAAAAAGTAAGTTTGTTTGACATGTGTATGGCCTTTATCTGCTGCTTTGTTGACTTTGTCTGAGGTTCTAACAAATCTGCTGTCCCATTTGACTTCCCTTTCCCACAGTGGTTATGTATTTTGCGTGCTAGATTCAATAGATATTGCAGGGGAAGGGGGGGTGGTATATTATGGAGCACCCTCAGTTTTGAGCCTCTCGGAGGGGGCTGTAGGAGGTGGCGTTTGAGAGGATTCCCCTGGTCACTGCACAGCAGCTACTAGGCATTATATAGCTGTGTGAACAAAGTGGGTGAAGGAGGTTAGTCTAGCCTGACAGAGCTTGGCTAAGATTTCTACACGTACCTGATGACCTTAAAGAATGCCTGGGGGTTTGAGGTGTAAGCATATCATGACCTGAAGAAATGAAATCCCAGCATTCCTCTCTCAACAATTGGTCATTATATTGCCTCTTTGTTCCTTTCCGTCAATCCGACTTCCTCTCTGTTTCCGGGGTCATCAGGATCAAAGTACAACAACGCAGGCCTTTCTTCCCTTCTTGTCCTCCATTCGAGGCTGTTCCTTCAACGGCTGCCTGGTAATCTGACTGCCATCAGTGACCTCTGCCATGGTCAGAGGCAAAGAGGGAGAGAGAGAGCGGGATAAACGGGCAGATAGACACAGGCGGGGTCTGAGCGGCGGCTGACTCGACCGCCCTGCGTCCCTTGAACAGAGGCGTATTGTGTGCCAGCTGGCTGTAGTGGGGCTCACCGCACGAACTGCCGTTGAGCGTCGGAGCCCCGGGAAAATGTGCCACAGCAGCCCTCGACGGAGAGCACACTGCCTAGTGAGACCAAGGCAAGGAGACACAGGCGGTGTGTCCGGCATAGAAGCTGCAGCTCACCGTGCCGTAGTCTCGCGGAAGTATTCACTCATTCCCAGAGTGCCTAATGCAGCACACCTAATGGGTTTTAAATAGGCAGGCCAGTATGTCCATCCTGCCACTTGTTATCTTGACCTGCAAATGGCATGGCATGTTTTCTTTCACCGTAATAGCAGTTTAGGAATTATAGATGTATTTTGTTGTAGATACTGTACATTGTGTTGCACGTGTCTAATAATGTTTAGATTAGTAGTAGCATATAGCCTACACACCAAAAGGTATAGGCTACCCAGGCATTTACCTAGCCCCTAAAATCACCCTCACAAATCCAATTCAGCTTGCTCAGAACTCACCATCATCAAATATGCAAGAGATATTTCCCTTTCTCTCTTAGCAAGGAAGTTATTCAATAATCCTTCAGCAGGAATATCGATGCATAGCTTTAATGTTGCATTAGCACTGCTGGGGTCTTAAGTCTTTAAAGGTAGAATGAGTTGGCATGTATTGGTGCAATTACTGGACACTGTTGGTGTTGTAAATGCAGTCAATAAAGTTAGTGTACTTTTTTTTTTTTACACGGTATTATAGTTGGCTGTTCAGTGTGATGTGAGTAATGGTGAACTAACGATTTAATGCTCAGTGGGAGAGCTGACATTCTCTTTTACAGTATCATGTTCCACTAGCATAGTGGAACAGATCTGGAGCAGCTTTAGCGGTTAAACACAACCTATGAGATATCTAGAAGTTAGCCAGCTAACCTGCCAGCCAGCCTGTCCACCAGTATCACATTGGGTATCACTTTCAGGACTGTACTGGCTTCCAGGACAGATTTTACATCAACATTTAGCTTAACTTCTCCACTCAGCTCCCGCTTTGGTTTGTTTGCAGGTGGTGTTCTACACTATTCAGACGCCGGTTTTACAGGACAGACCAGTTTAGCCTTGCAACATGGCTTGGTCTTTAAATGCCTGTGAAACCTGTAACTGAAAAAGTTATTAAGTGTCTAGACTCAATCCATTTAGGGAAACTGTTAATCTTGAAGGAATGGTCTAACAATAGATGGTAATTAAATAGCTACTATTTAGTTTATCCAAATATATTAAAACAAGTAAGCAGTTTGACTCAGTGAATGGTAAATGGCCTGCGTTTATAATAGCACTTTTCCAGCCTTCTGGTCACTTAAAGCACTTTTACAGTATAGCCTCACAATCACCCATGCATGCACACATTCATACACCGATGGTGTATGAAGGAATTTAATTTGTTTTACATTTTACAGTGGCATATAAAAGCCCTAAATCATTAACTACATTATTAATACAAGTCCAGACAATAGAGCAAGCTAGAGCTACAAAGCAGCAAATCAGATGAGCGGGGGTTGGGCGTGGCCTGTGGTGCAGGAGGGGGGTCAGTGGTAGGGGAACGCCCGTCAGCCCAGGGGCAGGTGCAGAGAGTAAGGCTGACCGTTGTGGGTGGTCCTTGGTAGCCGCGTCTACCGCAGGTGTGTGTGTGTGTGTGTAATCAGATCTGTTCAATTAGTATCGCTCCACTGTCATACCTCCAGAGAAAAGCAGACTGTCTTTGTCACCTCATCTGTTGTGTTTAGACTTGGGTAGGGCAAAGCTTTCTCTCTCACGTGTGCACGCGCACACACACACACACACACACACACACACACACAGCACTCAGATGTGGGTGGATTTCTGACATTTAGAGAGGAAGTTAGCAAACATTGTAGCTCTCAACTGAGGGAGGTGTCCAGGCAACCCCAGGCCAAATGCCTGCTAGTAATGTGTGTGTGTGTTTGTTTGTGTGCTTCTTTGTGCTTGCCTACTGTAGGTATATTTGGACAGGGCGTCTGTTTATTGACACTGGTTTGCTTTGTCACCTGTGCATCTGTGGCAGCACCTTCAGATGCCGTTTGGGAAGACTATACCGACGTGAAGGTGATTATGTACAGTATGTCATTGTACTTTGTCCCTCAGTCAGTGCCATTCTTAACCTGACACACCAGATGGTTGTTACACGCACAGAACGTAGTTCAGTGCACACAACCATCTGGGTAGCCATCCATGTAAACGGTTTAAAAAGGGCAGGTGCTTTCAGAAAATACTTGGCAAGTGATTGGATGAACCATCTGTCTGTCTGTAGGAGCCGCCGTGGTGACGAGTCGCTCTCGCTGTCATCACACCTAAACCACGCCCGCAGCTACCAGTACGATGCTGATTGGTCACTCTTCATGTCAATTCTGTCACCAGACAGACTTGAAAGGATTGCTTGCCCCTCCAGACCGATTCTCACTTCGAAGTCAAACTGAAGCTCGTGAGATCAGGTCTCGCCAGGCTATGCCAACCTGCTTATCGGTTTATCGTCCGGTATCACCAAACTGTCCGTGATCTGCCGAGAAATGCCCAGGGGTCTATGCAGGTGACACATCGCTACGGTGGGCGTACAGCAAGATGAGCTTGCACAAATATGACCTTTCAGGGTCAGCTCTTCAGCACTACTCTCAAATGGGGACATTTAAAAGTGTACTTTCTTGAGTTAGCAGTGTACACGGCCTTACAAGCAGTGTGTATTTGAACACACTCATGGACAAAACAATGCCTGGCAAAGTCATTACAGGCAGACGGTTGAGTGACTTGGACAGCTGCAGAGCTGAGCAGTTTGGAAATGAATGACTTACATGAGGAAACAGTTTATTAGGGCAGGTACTTTTTGCAGTAACAATGATGATTGCTTGTAATGCATATAAAGCCAGTTACGCTTCCCCAATGCCCACGTATTCCCATCTAGGCTTGTACTGTAGGTGGGTGTGTGTTTGCGTGCATGCGTTACGTTAGTACCTATTTTATGTGAGTGTGTTACAACAAATTCCATAGAAATCAAATACACCTGTAATTTAATTAGAAATATCAATTTGGCATGTGTATAGTTGTGTATTTGTAACAGATTAATTTAGTGTGTGTGTGCTATTGAAATTACATACTCCGCAATAAATGAGCGTTCACTCTTTAAATCTTTCACCACATGCACCATCTGACATACACCAGATATGCTCATCTTGCTCCTCTGCTCTCACTCTAATGGCCGTCTGGGATTTCTCAACCACAGGGAAGGTGGATTCCAAGCACTTGCTATCTAAAAGGAGTCAAGTGCCGAGTTACACTGGGGTCACACATAAACACTACTGCAACCCGTGTACAGGGTCCCAAGCAAGGATACTGCATCTCACACTTATTGATTACCAACACTTAGAAGGTGTATTGACTGACTGAATTGTGCCTCGTTTTAGTGACCTATTAACATTACAAACAAGTTCTGCGTTTCAGATGTTGTTTGGGAAGTTATCAGCTCATGACTAAAAACCCGAACCCGAAACCCGTTATTCAATGTGTGTGCAAGTATTACTGAACTTTTTTTCTCTCACTTTCTACATTATGGTAGAAAAACTGACATGACTAAACTGTAAAAAACTTAAATGATTTGTTTTACATCCACAGAACATTAGCATGGCCACACATTGGTCTGTTCCACTTTCCGAAGCAGTTCTGAAGGCAATATATGTACATTTACCATAAAATCAGGTGCCAAAAACATGTTGAATCAGTTGGCATATGTAAGCTATGACCTAAATCAGTTAAACACATGGTCACCTAATCCAGAACTGTAGTCGGGCTGTAGCAGATCTGGGCACTTTTGTTTCCACATGTATTTTACTCATGACTATATGATGGCTCTTTCATTTCCTAAATTGACACAGGAACTTGCAGAAGCTCAAATCTCAGACTCTATTCGATCACCTTTAGAGTATCACCTTTTTCCGTTGAGTTTAAGTTCTGTTTTGTGGTGTTCTTTTAGTGTTTGGTCACTTCCCCAACAACTCCTTGATGGGAGCAGGTTGTGCTTCTGTTGGGTTGACAGCGTGATCCAGGCGGTGTCTGATGTCCAACATAGGACAATGGCATTAAGCCCCGACTAAACTTGCCGCCCTCCTACCCGCTCTAAACCGCAACGGTTCCCTTTTGAAGGGTTGCCTCTCGGTGGCTGCGTTTCATACACCTTGCGTCTGTTTTGGTGCCGGTCAATCCACCGCCCTAAGACCTGCGGCTCACATTTCACTGACAAAGCAGCAGGGAGAGGGAGGCAGGCTGTGGCCGAAAGCGATACCAATCTCCTTTAGAGTGGAGGAGGAAGTGGCGGCTGTATATTATTGTCTGTATGGAATGCAAAGGGAGCGGAGAGGAGTTTGCTTATACCAGGGAGTGATGTGGTGGTGTATGTGTGTGTGTATTTGTGCTTGGTGGGGGACTGGTGAGGATATGTGTTACTTGCCAGTCATAATTTGAATAACATGCATAGCATGAATCCCATTGATTGGAGGGCGAGCCTAATTGTGTTGATTAAGAGGATGGCCAGTGTGTGATTAACAGGGTGCTGCTAGCTAGCTGGTACCACCAGTCCCCAGACAATGGGAATAAATACAGCACAACACCATTTAAGGGAGGTGACGCTTCTCCCCAGAGACACACACACACACAAACATTACAGGAAGCAGCTAGCGGCAATTAACGTATTTACCGGAATGCTGAATCATTCGTCTAAATCTTTATCCTGAAAATAAATACCAGGGGCGCGTGTCCATTACTGTGGGAAGGCCCTTGGTTTCCAAAGTGGTGGGCTTTAGTCATCAAGATGCGTGTTTTTAATGGAGTGAGTCATATAGAGCAACAGTGCCTCTACCGCCCCTACCAGGACACCAGGACCGCTCAATAGTACTGTTGTCCCTGCTGCCCTCCTTTTCTCCACCCCCTGCCAGTGCCCTTGTCATAACAATCCTAGTTCATGCACGCTGCCTTGGCGTGGAGAACCAGGCGGTTCCGCTTGCATGAGTCCACACAAACGTTGCAACACACACACACACACACACACACACACAAGCGTAATCCCAACCCCTCCACCACTGCATAGTGGAGGAATGTGTTAATTAATGCAGCTATCAAGGAGATGGGAAGGCTGAATGACGATGAAAAATAAAGGGAATGTTGTTCATTTCCTGTCTTCTGTCAGTCTGATTACCGCCGATTCGCGCTTTGTCTGCCGCCGGTGAAGGCTGGGGAGCCACTTGTCCCCCCCCCCCTCCACAACGTACAGTATGTGGACTCAAAATAGTTTGTACTGCTGTTGAGGTTAATTACTAGGCCTGCGCTCTGCTTGGTTTCCATTGTAATTAGTTCTGAGTTCCCAGCGGCAAGCATAGAAGGAGAGGCATTATGATGATCCATGTAAGCGTTTGGTGCGTGAGGACATACTGTAGGCCTATAATTTCCCCGAATGTTGTGATTGTGAGCAGTTACAAAGCTTTAAATGCAGCATGTGATTGTTGGTGCCTTTCCTAAACAGCTCAAGACATGTCCCTAAGGGTTGACCTCAAACCCCAAAATGAAAACTTGGACGAGTCTAAACACTGTATGATACAATTTGTGTGTGTCAAGAGATTACCCCCCCCCCCCCAAGAACTGTAGTATTGCCTGAATACATACATCTGTAACAGAGGAAATGCACGTTTTAGACCAAATTAGGACTTGGGTATATGCGTACGTTTTTATAAATGTTTTATTTATGTATTCTCTCTCACAAACACACACACACACAAAAGTTTAGCTGGCGTCTATACTGACATGTTTTCCCACTGCCTTGATGGCGTGTCAATGCGCTACCTGTCATGGTTTTAGCGTGGTCTCGTGTAGTGTGGCGGGCCGAGGGTGCATTGTGATCCCTTGGTTCTGCGCCGACAGGCTGCCTCAAGCTCCAGGCTGCTAGAGTTACCGCTCAACCCTTATCTAATCGAAGACGAGGAAGGCAGAACATCTCTTGTCTAGTGGACGGGCACAAACAGACGAGCGTGTATCGCGCTAGCAAACTTTCCATCACATCATCATTTTGGCTCTTTCCCCAAAGCTCTGCAACCTGACTCTAAAGCCCCCCAAACTCTAAAAACAGCCCACGAGCTTCACCACAGAGCCCCTATCATTGCATGCGACCATCCTTGTAATCGTAGGGGCACAAACGGAGACTGTACCCCAAACCCACGCTTCGGGCACGCATTCACCGGCATTGCAGGATTTGGGGAAGTCTCTCTTTACAGCCATTATGTGATTTCAGTTAAAAAGCCCAGGCTGTGGAGCCCAGAGGCACTGAGTGAAGGTGAACACTTCAAACTGGATTAACTCCGAGCGCCCATAGTGCCTGGCATCTCCGTGTACAGTAATTGTGTTTGACTGTGTGGCTACAGTGCATGGAGAATGCGAGAGAGGGTACGGATTCAGTAGTGGCTGTTCCTGGTGTGTGTGTGTGTGTGGGGTGGGGGTGGTGGCGGTACCGAGGAACATGAAACTTTTCTTTTGTAGTAAACACACATGCTACTCCCCTAAGTGCATCCCGAGCCTTAGGCTTGATGTTGACCCCTGTGTGTGTTAATAATTCTGGAGGTGTTGACCGACCTCACCCGCTCCATTAGGGCCCCTGCCACCGTATCGAGAACGGCCACGATGGGAAATCCATCCAGACAGGTCAGAGGTGTGTGTCTGTATGTGATCTGTTGAACTTGAAAGTTCCTAAACGAGTGTGTGTGTGTGTGTGTGT
>JAODUG010000013.1:376228-387570 GCA_027564795.1 Aphredoderus sayanus
ACAGGTCAGAGGTGTGTGTCTGTATGTGATCTGTTGAACTTGAAAGTTCCTAAACGAGTGTGTGTGTGTGTGTGTGTGTGTGTGTGTCATGCATCTGAAGAATTTAAAGTCAGCTTGTTATCTTTTTAGAAAGGATGTAAATGCACTGGTTAGGCTACAGATTTTAACCTCATAATTTCATTGCGTGTTAACTGTGTATCACCTCGGCATTTCTGAGTGGTTCTAAGGCACTCTGCACAATGTATCGGTGTCGGTCTTCTCTGTGCTGACAATCGGGCCATTGCATTTCTGCTTCCTGTGGGTTATATGAGCCATGGTGACACTGGCGCTCTGGTGCCAAAGGGGCAGGGCTGGCTGCCCCATGGAGGCCCTAGTGTTGGCCAGCCGTCTGTCTGGAGAGGCGCAGTGTGGACGATAAATCTGCTAATACAGGCGATTTCTGTCTCACTGTCTTCGAGTGAGATTGAATTTTACCCTGACTGTTTTTTCTTTCCTATAGAAGTCATACTCCCATTTGTTGCGGTTTAATTTTACATTTACTGTTATACCCACACCCACCCACCAACACTTTCTTTTTTTCTTTCTCTTACTCACTCAGTCACAACCTCCTCCATACAGACAGGTGGACAAGTGTATAGTCTTACCAGCGATGAATCAACTCCTTGAGAACAATTGGTAGTATGCACAGTAGAGCGTGACCACGCTTCCGTGAATGGACAGCCGATGCAAGCCCACCTAACAGTTTCCATGCACACAATCATCACACAATAGCTGTTATAAATATTTGAAAACACAATTTGCAATCTCTTCTCTACCATGTCAAACGTGACCAGGCCTTTAGTGTTGTTGACAGGCATCATATTGGGCAACAGAATATTAAATGTCACTATTTACAGTGATATTACATTTGAGTGTAACTCAGACGCTAAAGGTTTTTAAGCCTACATAATTTACTTAATAAAGAATATATATAATGTGCAGCAAAGTACCCCATTTATCACACAACTAAGGGCTTTTGAAATGTCTACATTTGGGGCACCAAGAATTTTATTTGTATCTCCAATTTAAACCGAATTTGATATCTAATTTGTCTCTCCTAGACTGTGTGCCAGGTCTTTTAAAGGAGCACTCCTTTATCTGTGTCTGTGATGAGCCCTTTAGTTGAAGGAAGAATTACATAAAAGTTGATTTGGTTTAAAACGTTCACCATTCCCTACCCCTCCCCGCGCATCGCCTCACAGTTCCGTCTATGCCCTGGGCCTACGTGAGACGTGGGTCAGCCTGGGGGGGATCTAGTGTCCCCATACGAGGGGGTTGGGGAAGGGTAGGGGGAGACCGGGACAGTGTTGAAGGGGATACTGCAGACAGGAGACTCTGCTGAATGGGCTGAATGCGCTAAAAGATGTGTGCTCTTTTGGGGCACACTCAGGGTGAGCTTGAAACACAGGCCTGTGAGCAGGGCAGTCGAGTTGTCTGGCAGGGCTGTCTAGTGGTCGGCGTGTTCGACTCCCAGGCGGAAGGTCATGTGGTTGATTGCCGGAGTTTTAAGCTTCCTTGAGCAAGATGCCATATATGCTGCTTGTAATACTTGATATTGTACACGCTTAAACGTGTGGATGAAAGTGTCCGTTAAAATTAAACCATATCGCATGAAACACCAACAGGTATTGTCAGAGATATGTCAAATATATGTCCTGTCTTGGTGGTCATGGACTTCCATTGCTGTCAAAACACCTAATTAAACAAGTCACAGAGTTGTACTGTTGGCTTGGTGAGCAGAATCAATCATGTCCATATCATGCACTTTGTTGTCCATCATTGAATCAACTCTACGAAGTGACAGCAATTGTAAAGGTAGATTTCAGTGTAAAGTAGACAATGATGACAAAGCAGTGAATACAGTATAATGTAATCTAATCCACTAAAGTAATACATTGTCTTGGGTGTTGAGTGAGGAAAACAGTGGTTTCATATGTGTTAGGTAGGGGAGGAATTGAGCCAGGAGCATAGCAGGAGGGCTGTACTGCCTTCCCAGTGTGTACGGAGCCTGAGAACATTTAGACCGGCCTGCAACATTCTCTACCAGGGCAACATTGGAGCACAAAGGTAGTCTCACCAATTGGTCTATTCTTTGTCTTTTCCATTGTGTCTATATTTTGTACTGCTGCTATGCTCCATGTTGCAACTTTGTCTTGTAGTGTATGAGCTTTGAGTATGTGAGGAAAGAACCTATTTACATACAAATGTATTCATAAAAATATTGCAAACTAAGGAATGCATGGTTTAATGTGTGCACTGTATGAAATATACATACTATTGCAAATATTCAAAATCTTCATGTGACCCAGTATGTTATTATGACATGGACAGCAAACAAAACAACGTTCATGGGAAAAAAGAATCCTGGCCATTTAATCGCGGATTAAAATGACACCCTTTACAGAAAACAGTGTCTGCTTCCAGTGTATCTTTTTCTACCCTTGGGAATCCACAGCACTGTATCTTCTGTGTGTTATGTTTTTCTCTCTTAAGTGACACTTATCAGCCAAGACTAGCTTGTAGTCTAGGTGTTGTGTACATTGGTGAATCCACCGGGTCAGTGCAACTTTCTCCCAAGGTGATTATTCTCCTCCCTAATTCATGGGAATTTGCCTGCCGGACTGAATAACCATCTGCTCGTAGAGCTGCCAGCCCGGCTTATTTAGGGCAATTTTTGTCCTGGACAGGGCCACATGCGTATTTTTTGTTAAACCCTCTGAGGAAGTACCGTCAGTGGTGGCTTGTTGAGCGCCAAAGGGAGCACGGTTGGATATAACGGAGGGACGGTGACTCCATGGAGTGTTTAAAGAAATGTTTGTGTGTTCTGGATGAAAGTGAACGCTCTCACGCTCAGAAGACTGTCAGGTGAGAGGGGGTGGGGTTGGATCATAGACATGAACTCCAGTCGTACCTTTGCTTGTTCCCTCTGCTTTTTTTAACACATCGGCTCTATGAATGACTTCCTCTCTCTTCTGCTGTCCCCCCTTTTATCTTCTCGCTGGCGTATCTTTGTCTGTCTCTCTTGACTCCTCTATCTAATGGCTCACTGGAAAAGCACAGACAAAGGAGGGAAGGGATAGATACAAGCATGGGCCTGTCCCCTCTCAGAATAGAGCTAATCTACTTGGTGGCTGGCCAAGACATGCGTTTCCCACCCGTTGAATCCAGACCGGGGGCCCAAATGATGCCCTCCTGCACCGGTTGGGTGGTATCTAGTAATTGCTCGCTGTCTGGTGGTATAAGCAGCTTATAGTGCCAGGATTACCCGGCAACCCACGTTGGTTTTTGCAGTCTGCCGTGAAAGATGTGGTGGGCTTTACTGAGGGCAAAACACACCTGCTCCACACAGTGCTCAGGCTCCTCCCCGTTAGAGCCATCGTCTTAATTCTCGAGTTTCTCGTCTCGATTTCTCTAGTTGTATTATGTTTATTCGTTTCCCTGGCTGAAGGTGGAGAGGGAGAGGGAGACACCTGACTGGCTGTGAAGGGAGGGAGGGAGGAAGGAGGGGAGACACCTGACCTTCCCCTCCAGGGCTCTGCCTCGGTCTCTCCAAACCACAGTCCTTCTACTTTCATCCATCTCTGTCCAACCATCTGTTACCCACCGTCCCCCTCTATTCTCTCTCCCATCTAGGTTGAACCTTTCACCAGACTAATATCAGTTACCCAGCAACAGAAGGACTAGCAGATTACTGACAGATTACTGTCTAACTACTGTGTGTGTGTGTGTGTGTGTGTGTGTGTGTGTGTGTGTGTGTGTGTGTGTGTGTGTGTGTGTGTGTGTGTGTGTGTGACTGTGTGTGTGTGTGTGTGTGTGTGTGTGTGCGTGTGTGTTTGTGTGTGCGTGTGTGTTTGTGTGTGGGCTGCAAACAGATGACTCACTGAATTTCCGTCATCACTGAAATATATAGTTATAACAGGAAGTTGGCATTACTGGTTATATTGTGTACTGGCCCGCCTCTGTCACTCTGTCTCTCTCTTGCTCTCTTTCTATGTCTTTCTGGGAAACATGATTTGATTCAGCTGAAGTCAAAAGCTCTCCCCTCGATGAGCTTTTGCAATCAAGCAAAGTGTGTTTTCTTTCCTTCCATCCATCCCTCGTTCTCTTTCCTCTTCTCCTCCTACACCCTGGATGTCGGCATACTTCTGGATCGCCTCGTCTATATGTGCCAGTGTGTTTCAGTGGAATGTGGCAGCAGAGAGAGAGATTAATAAATCTATTGTGTCAAGACTTAAAATATAGTAACATTTGACAACGTACATTTGAATAACCGAGATTATCAAATGGGTCAGTTGTACTCCCTTGTCTGATCCATGTAAAGCTGCATTCGGGATGCTGGAGAAAGATGGTTGAATTCTCCCGCTCCATCAGAAGGTCCGCCCCACACATTGAAAACACATTGCCAAGGCTAGGATAGTGTTGTGTGGTGCGGTCTGCACCACTTTGTTTGTGTTCCCATTTACAGAGCCAGGACTCTCAGCTCGCACACAGAAGGGACAGCTAGACAATCGCTGACTCCACCTTTTTAATCAACAGCATTGTTTATCAGACACTACAGTGATGATGTTAGGCTATGCAGGCCCACATGTGTGGCCCCTGCCTCCTTTCAATAGCAATCAGGGCCTGTCTGGAAGGCTGCGCGGATGGGATTGCTTTAGCCTGTCTCCTCTGGCACCTGGGGAGTTCACAGAGCCATTAGTATTTGCGCACATACATACACACACTCTGACACACGCACACTCTGACACGCACACACACACACGTGCACGCTCGCACACAGGCATGCAAGGTCTGAGCAGCAGGCATAGAGTCCATTCCTCCCTTGGACACTGTTCAAGAGAGCTAGAGTGCCTTTACATGTGCTATGGCACCATCTAGTGGTCATGCTGTGTCATTATATGTAGGGTCAAATTAAATGAAAGCCCTGCATCAAATTTTGGTCTAAACTATAGGATCCAATTTAACTCTTTCTCTAATCTCCTTCTCTCTTTCTCCCTGAATGTCTTTGTTTACAGATAAGCAGTGTGTAGTGTGAGCACAAATAAGGCGGCTTCTATGAGCCTTTAGGGAGAGGAAGAAACCAGTGTCTCCGGTCTGTTCAGGTGAGCTGTCTCACTGAAGTGTCTTTGTGTGTGTGTGTGTGTGTGTTAGGGGTGTGCACAGACATCAGGTTTAGCTCCACAGAAGAGACCCATCCAATGAGTCCACAGTATTATCTTGTAGTCCTATCTCGTCACTGTCTTCATATTGTTTCGCCATCGTTTTTTTCCAGATACGTTGATTAATAGCATCTTCATACATGGATAGTGTGCACTGATTGAGTGAGGGTGCATCTATGCTGGACATCTGTTGCTGTAATACACCAGACATCTCAGCCGGTGTGCTGTGATTGAAGTTGACCTTTGACCTTACCTGGTACAGCTAGGCTTAGACCTGTATTTTTCGACGTCCCAGGCGACCAGATGCCTGCGTCAGTCTATAAAAGACAGTGCAGAGAATTGTGTCAAGTGTCCCGTTAAATTTATTTCCATTGCTTTAAAAAGAATTAATTTATTTTATTGGACTGTGACATGTGAAGAAGTGGTCCGTCTGTCAATCTCCGGAAGGTTGGTCGTCTGCGCTGTTGGTCATATCGGCGGATTGTGCACGCTAGCGCAGGTTTTTATGTGGAAAGGCTGTGCTCACAAAGCCACATCTGGATGGCCGAGCTGTCAAAAGCTCCCCACCTGTGACCGACAAAAGAGCGGTCCTTTTTATTAAAAAATATATATATATAAAAAATAAAAAAAAACTTTCCGTAGTGCTATCCCTACATGTCTCATTCTCTGCAGTTGCTTTTACTGACATGCACTCGCAGTGTTCCCTCATCGCTGGGTTGCCTTCACAATTGGTTTTCCACATTTGTCAGGCTGGCTTTGATCGCTCTTGTTTAATCCCAGATCCTCGTCCACCTTCAGTCAGTCACTGTTTTTCCTGGGCTCTTCCTCATTCCTGAACCTTGTCAGCCTCCGCCCCCTTCCCTCTCCTCTCCTCTCCCCTGCCAGTCTGTCCATCCAGGAAGTGTGGTCATGCCAAGCACCGCTGGGATTTAATTTAAATGGCCCCAATCCCTCGTAAAGCCAGCGGCTATTAACGAGACGCCCGCGTTACGCGAGCGGCCGCGTCCCTCGAGCGTCACGGGCCTCGCGCCTAATTGGCGCCGAGGCGGTGACATTCTGGCAGCGCCGTGTGGAGAGGCTGGAGAAAGACATTATTCTCTGATGTGTTTTTCCACAAACAGAAAGGCCAAGAGGATTTTTAGGATTTCTTTTTTTTTTTTTCTCCTTTCTTTTTAAACAATATTTCCATTTCAAAATGTCATGTGGATGAGAGAGCCCCTCAACCACAGCTTAATACACTGCAATTACACTTTAGACCCTCAAAATGTGTTCTGTGCACACCAACGTGTGCCATGCGCGTGTAAATGAATGTTCCCTTACCGCAGATGGATGTGCCGCAATTATGCCCTTATGATTGTGTCATGTATGGTTGTGTGCATGTGGCTGTAACACTAGCTGCCTCTGTCTGTTTGACTTTGCAATTTGCGGTTCCTACGCGCCAATAGGATGTAGAGTAGCTGAAATACAAATTGATTTTACATCCAATCTGTCTTCACAGCTACCCTACAACAATATACCAATGCCAACACATACTTGAGAGGGCTTGAAATAGAAATAGAAGTTACAAGTTTCCTTAAATGAATGATTGTATTTTAGTGAAGATAAATCATATGAAATATGCTCCTGTGTGCACTTTGGCTAGTAGGTACCTACACAAGATTGGCAAATTATCCCAGGAACCTCTATATTATATCACAGCAAATGCTCTATACCTAACATTTAATGTATGTATATAGGTCTATGTCTTTAAATGCATGCATATACAGTATACAGACTAGGACCAGTATGCTTATGATTTTCTGACTTAACCCCTGTAGTACTTCCAAGTGTCCACATGGGGGTACGCGTACCCCCATGTGAGAAACACCACAGTGGGAAAACTGCAGCGTTTCCATCTCTCCTGCAACTCTCCAACTACTTCATACTTTTACTCCCTTCTCCAACCAGCATCACAGCATAAATATTTGGACGTCACTTTTATGGGCTGGAAGACTGAGCGCTCTCTTGTCACCGTTGCCGGGCTTTATGAGAGCACACGCGCGCATGTGAAAACAAGATAGTGTACTCTTAAAACCACACGCGGCCATTAATGACACGGCATGCGTTTAATAACACGGCTCGTCGGAGGCCCGGGATTACGAGAGAGAGCAGCTTGGGCCAAGGAGACAGGGATCTGGGTTTGACTGTTGGGTTTGGTAGTATAGAGACGGGCGCAGGACGACATTCGTAATGTGCTTGTTTCAAAAATCTTGGCCTTCGCTTTCTGTCTGAGCTGTGACATGACTTATATGTTTATAATTATACAGTTGAGGTAGTATAATAACATTGTGTTGCGTTCTATATTACTAGCTGTTTAATATATTATACATGCATTACTGTGCTTGCTGTACTAATAATGTTGCCCAACTGGCATCAATTGCATTCTTGTGGTCCTCGAAGGTTTGGGGTATTTTCAGTCCATTTCCAAGGCTGCTTTCATTTTTTGTTCTGCATGGGGGATTTTCCTTTCCCAGTTTGAGGATTTGATACAGGGGCTTTGGTTTCGTTGTGAAATGTGAGTCTAATGTGATTATGGGCTATATAAACAAACTTGATTTCTATGTGAAATCGTGCCTGCAAATGTTTGCTTCAATATTTGTGTCATTTGTATGCGTATGTGTGTTATCAGGCTTAATGAAAAGTAAGTTAGACCTACAGTTGATCTATTCAGTCATGTGTTATGTTTGATTACCAGCGCGATTTTCCAATAGATGTTCCTCAAAGTCTTCAGGAGCTAATGTCAATACAGGTTGAAGATGCAGAATATGTTGCTGTGCTGAGTATCAAAGCCTTGGAGCACTGTGGACAAAGATGACAACAAGTGAAACCAGAGCAAGTGTGACACTTGTGGGCTGTCAAATAGATCTACCGTGCATCTCCTGTATCATCTCACCAGAGAGCCAGCAGAGGTGGTGTCCACATTGTGACCCGGAGCAGAGCTACAGATTCTGTAGCCGGTTGTAAGCTGGTGGGGAGCCTATCAAGGGTCTCATGAGATGCAACCAGAGCAGGTGTGACAGTGGGTGACTTTGGACCTGGCTGCCCCCCTGTCATATCAGAGGAGGGGGAAAAGATAAGTGTTTGACACCAGGTCAGCCAGGACATCCTTTCTGTCACTTACTGCAGTCTCTATGAGAAACCCATTCACCAGTGTGTGGAACATGGTGCCTGTTTCCACCATTTTCTCTTGTTTCTAATCCTCCCTGCCCCTGCTCCTTGTATTCCAAAAGAACTGCTGTGCTTCCACTCTAATACACTTTTATTGTCAAATTCAGCTAATTTGTCTCTTCACGGTCTGCTACACTCCCTTTGCTATGTAAATGAAAACAAACAAAGTGGTGCAAACTGCATCCCAACACTCCCAATGGCACCCTGTGGCATTTAAGGGAGAGGTGTTTTTGTATTGATCGAGTTCAAATATCAACAAGCTATCTCCAGAATGACTGATTCCACCTTTAAACCGTATCCGCTGTTCTTAGTTCAGACTAACGGCTACATCTTGGGGGCCCCCTGCCGTGGAGATGTTTGCGAAGGGCCTCGCCACTGTTTTCGGGTGTCAGTCATTCACTTCTCTGCACTGTTATCCCGCCCCGTGTTCTGGTCAACATTCAGCTGGGATCCTGAAGGCTCCACCCGCGATGTCCGTGTCTCGGCATACTGGCCTGTTTTTGAAAGGCGAGGGGAAAATAACAAGGCCTTCACACTGGCCTGTCTTCATCTGCGAGTCCATCCATCACCTTCTTACCTCCCTGTGATGTTTTCTGTCCAAACACAGGTTCTTCTTCAGGTTTCAGACAAAACAGGAGAAATTGCAGGCCTGTGATACTGATAGGTGAGGTGTCAGTTGTTTCTCCAGGCTGTTTTCGGGTGTGTAAATCTCCCCTGCAGTGGTGAGAGTTCCCACTAGGTGGCGCCAGCATCATTTGAAGACGCTAACTTCCACATGGACCCGGTAGAGTAGAGAACAAACATGCTTGTGAAGGCAGCGAAACTCCCATACTATTTCTTTCTTCTCCACATGGCAAAATGACCCTCACTCCTCCGTGGCAATACGATACTGTGTGATTTGAGCAGGCACGCCTCAGAGATGAGCATTCTGAAAGCCGGGAATGTTTCTTTAGCTCCCTGCGTTACGATCCTTTCGGGCGCTGTAAAGAGTCTCAGGTGTTCCTGATTCTGCGGCACGCTTCCTGGCCTTTAGAAGACTCCCCGAATGGAAAGATGGATCCCGACTTAGATTTGGGAATATTTGGTCAACCTTCCCCTAACCTCTTTGGATGAAACAAATGGCAAATGACTACAGTCCGGCATGCCTCCAGAGTAATCCTTCCCCCCTGGCCTATTCCACCTCCACTTGTCTTTCCTTGAGTCTGTCGTTCCGATCAGGAAGGGTTTATGACAAAACCGTGCAGCAGGCCCTCACCGTGAAACACTGAACTGATTAAGCACGGGGTCGATTGTCTTGACGTGAGCCCACTGGCCTTTGGGTTCTGTCCACCGTTCAAACAGGCCTGCTGGAGAGATCTTGTGGTTGCGGCTTGTGGCGCCACCAACCCTCTCCTCCGGCCCTTTTTTTTTATGCCGAACCCCGCTGTATTTGGAGCAGCATGCGAGGTCCAGGGTTTAGTGAATGGTACATTATAGTCTGCATGCTAAACTAAGCATGAGCTGTAGAAAAACATGTCCTACATATCCCTGTTGTGAAGTTCCTAACAGTATGAGTTTTTGCCTCTCGCATCGTCTCAGATGTACTGTAGCTCCTCATTCAATGCGGAGTTGGTCAAAAATGATCTTGTTCTGTACTTCTTTTTCTTATATGACCCTATAGGTCACCGCTCCTCATCACCGTTTGGTGAAAGGCCTTCCTTTCCTTACAAACATCCATGCACAATGTTTTAATGGCGATACAAATTGAATTGAATGGAATTTGTAGAAATATCTACTGTAGAAAAGTGTTTATTGCTTCTTTGCTGTCTCAGGCTGTTTCTGGACTGTGTTTTCCACAGACCTCCACCCTGGGGGTTTCTTTGGTCCGCAGCGCAGCGTTGAGACAGGCTGCACTGGTGGTGCCCACTGTGGGCCTCCCTTGTCCTCGTCCGTGGGCCTCCCGCCTCCATGTGCCTCCATCCATTCTGGCTTGTTTGTACCCACGTGCAGGAGGCCATGCCAGGAACACTGTCGTGTCTGTGCTCCTGTCACGTCATGCTGGCGTACAACGGGAGGATCCCGCCTCTCTTCCAACCCACGTTTTGGGACGCTTGAAACAAGTGTCAGTGATTCCAGAGAAGGATTCGCATGTAGGCACGTGTGTGTGTGCGTGTGTGTGGCTGGGCCTTGTTTTATCACTCAGGCGACTGTCCAAATGAACTATGTGTAAAACGGAATAGACACTGTGAGTCTAACCACAGTCCGCCAGCTATCGCAGCAGGAAACCCAAAACAAAACGGCCTTTCCTCCATGTTTATACATGTTGGGAGTCAGGCTGTGCTAGGAACCCTGGGTCAGAGCCGTGTTGGTCACTGCTCTTGACTCCTGACACATTCACAGCAAACCCTGAGATTGTGGTCCCAGGGTCTTTGGAGAAGGGGGGGGGGGGATTTGTGCCAGAATTTGTGTCTCCTGAGAACTCTCAAACCCACGTGCGTGCACACACACACACACATTCTTCAAGCTTCCCATCAAATTAGCTCCCAATCTGCTGTTTTTAAGGGTAGTTAACTCTGACAGGTGAAAGGCTGTGTAGGTGTTATACACGCACGCACACACACACACACACACACATCCTGTGCGGAGGAAGTCAAAATGAGGCAGAGACATTGTGAGATCTCTCCCTGCTCCTGCTCAATGTGATGTCCCGGTTGACCGGCAGAGTTTACGGAGCGATACTTTTCCACGCCCGTTCGCAGGTCCATTTTGTCTCTCCCCTCGGCGGATTGGGTTTCTCTCATTTCCACCGGATGCAGAATAGTAGGTCTAAAGGAGGCCTGCATGGAATAGTGTGTGTGTGTGTGTGTGTCTGTGCGTGTTAAACTGTGTGCTGGATGAGTTAGGGAAAAAGATGTTCAAGGCAATTGGAAAAAGATGTGTTTGGCTGTAAACACCTCG
>JAODUG010000013.1:450434-461164 GCA_027564795.1 Aphredoderus sayanus
AGAGAGGGAGAGAGGGAGAGAGGGAGAGAGAGAGAGAGAGAGAGAGAGAGAGAGAGAGAGACCAAGCAAGCCCCAGCAGAATGCTAATGATGTCGTTAACCTCCTGGCCGTGAGGTCGGGAGCAGAGTGGCCCTGAAAGGCAAAGATCACGTCAGCCCTCCACTCGTTCACTTGGTATTTGCCATTAGACGTGCATGCAGGTGCCCCGGAAAATTTAGCCTGTGTCAAAACGATAAAGGGAGCTCCGCTGCTTTTATATGAATAAGTAATAGCCGTGGCGAGGGATACGTTTTATTTTCTGCTAAATCACCGCTTTTGATCGTTACCGCACCAGGAGCCATCAGTGGAGTCGGGGAATTTCACTGCATTGTTGCAATACCAACACTCTAGGAGCTCGGGCGCGATCTTACCCTCTACGCATGAAAATGTGCCTCACAAACTAAAATTAGACTTCCTCTGTAATTGTGAAATGGGGAGAGGCCATACAAACAGATGGGCACGTGAAAGGTGCAGTGAGACAATTCTTTTAATAAAATAACATTGTAAATATGTATAGTAAACACAATTATGTAAACAGCGAATAAAATGTATACACATTTTATTTACAAGACGGAGCAAATATATATACTGTAATTAAAAAGACAGTGAAGCTTCATGCTACTTTACCTCTTCAGGAGTCAAGGCCCGTGTGAGAACTGCTGCGCTAAGGGAAACTGCAACACGCGATAGCTTTAGCGTACTGTACTGCTATGAAGGGTACTAGATTTACAGTAAACATGTACAGTAACAACTGACATGCAGTATAAGCTGTAACCCAGATGGCCTCAACCAGAACAGCGCTCCCAGTGGAGCTCATAGGCAAGCCTGGATCCTCCTAGACAATGGAACTGTGAATAATGTAAACACAATGTAAACATAATATAAACATGTCAGCATTCCCAGATACAGTATGAGGGCAATAGGTTGCTGTTTGTATGTGTGTATATGTGGGCTACTATCTGTGTACTAATGATTTTAACATTCCTAGAGGGGATGTGTGTGTGTGGTGTGTGTGATGTGTGTTAGCTCCTGTTAACTGGATCATGCTGATGCCAGCTGGCCGGATGAACATCTGTCGAGTGACACAATCACTGGGACATGCACACACACATACACACACACACACCTAAACATACACATGCACACAAGCATGTACCCGCACATATTGTACATAAAAGCATACACCCACACACGCACACACACACACGCGCACACACACACACACACACACACACACACACACAGTCAATGCAGCCGTTCACTTGCTGAAAAAACACACACACACAGGAACACAGCGGCAGGAAGAGGAAGTGGCTGTCCGGGAGGTCAAACCCTGAGTGGGCATTAAGCAAACACTTAAAGCAGGAAGTCCCTTCCCTATTGGATGGCTTGCATGGATACAGGAAATGTGTGTGTGTGTGTGTGTGTGGAGGTGTGAGTGCCTGGATGGGTCCAGCTGACTTTGTAACCACATCATAGCAGAGCTTTGTTTTTGTTCAAATCTGTATCAGCACCACAAGGCCTTGACAGTGCAAAAGCTCTTCCAGGTGACCGTGTGCGTTCCTCCAGGTTGTAATTACAGCGAGATATTCTGCCGGTAGAAGCCTAATATTTTTTTCATTTTAAAATGCAAATCCATTCCCGCGACCTTTAATTTGTCTCCACCTTGGAAAACTCAATTATATAATGCATGGGCACAGATAAGCAAAGGTAACAGTACGCACAGGTTAAAATGTCTATTACAAAGAGTCAACTCATTTCACCTTCCCTTTCTGTCTCTAATAAGACTGGACAAGAGGGTTTTTCTTAACCCTTGTGATGTCCTCCGGGTCAAAATGACCCAAATCACTAGCTCTTTGTGGCAGATAGAAGGCGCTAAACCTAATTCTACAACATACACATATGATGTGCACTGTTGGCACAACAAGACTATATTTTTAGGGCATCACTACGGTTAAGCATACCAGCAAATATGCTTCACTCACTATTTTGCTTATACAATTGTAGCTTACATGTCCCTTTAGCAAGCTTGTTGTTTTATCTTATAAATGGCTTATTTGATTAGACATTTCATTTTATTAAAATCATTATTAGTGCTGAACTGTGTTTCTTTTTTCTTTCCATGAATTCCTTCCTAGCATATTTGCTGTGTTGGTTAAAATGTAACACTTGGATTCGGCCTTAAACTATTTTGGCCTTGAACACTTTCTACCCTCTCCCTGACTGAAGTGTGATATTGTATTTCAAGACAGGCCATTTCTCACTGTCAGTAATGCACATCAAATCCCACAAGAAGCAGGCTAAGAGGTTTGATTGGCCGTAATGGCTTTACCGACACTAAGGGCTTTACGGAGGAAATCACATTCAGAGTTGCCTCGGCTCGACACATCGCATATCGGCCTGCTCTGGTTTTCAGCTGGGGATGGAAATCTTGTAGCTCATGAGGCCTCAAATAGAAGCCAGCTCTCCTAATCCATCGTGATCTCATTTACACACAAGCGGCAAGTTTTGACTAATATTTTCCTTGACATTTTGCCATAGTTGAACAATAAAAAAAGGCAACAGGTCCTGTCTGGGTCTGGTCTGCTCCAGAGTCTCTATTTTTAAATTTGGTCAGCGCGTGCATACCATGACCTACCTCGATGTGATTGGGTGGTAAAATATGGTATAATGCTTTCTTTTCCACAGTTTAAAAGCAGAGGAATGTGTTGCGGTGACATGAGCTGTGGTTTCAACTCTTCCATGTCTCTCTGCATCAGCGTATCCTCGAATGACCCTCTCTTTGCCGGTTCAGGTTTTCCTTGCAGCTAAGCTGAGGACATATCTGTTTCTACGGGCAAGATTTCACAGCCGTCCCTATTTTCTCCTAAAAATAGAATGTTTTTTATTGAAGAAGGATGACTTAAACACCCATGCAAATTATCAGTGAAGGCTGACTGAGTCCATGTGTTGCGTCGCTGCTGTAGGAGGCCTGGCAGAATATGTCTCCGCTCATCTCCACGTCTTCCACATGGCTGGCCAGCTGAACTACGGTACTGTACATCCCCTCCACAACGTCCGAGTTACTGGAGTCATTCTCCTGGCTCCTTGGCCCCAGGTTCAGCCCCTGGGGTGCACTAGGGGGCACTGTTTACAACTCCATCGCACCAACCCATTAGCGAGCTAACACGGCATCTCACAATTACCGACTTACAATCCTATCACTAATCTAATAAATTAGATTGCGCATTATACAGTTTGTAATTACACAACCACAATAAACACAGTTAACAATGCACATCAGCTCCGATTTCCACAGCTGTTACTGCATTAGATGGGGTAGAGATTTGAAACAAGATATCAGATTTGGCAATCAATGTGAAATAAGGAGATGAGATGATAAGATCAAGCAGTCCTTTTTTCCTTTTGTAATGGCTCATAACGTCATTAAATGTGACTGCCATTATTTGGAAACACGATTAGCTAATCCAGTGGGGTAGGCTAATGAAAAGTGCAGTGCAATGCATCGCACTATGGCGGTGTCGGCTGTGTACGGCAGATATGAACATCTTAGAAATGTAATTCCACAGGGTTACATCTATTTCTCTTGTGTCTGTAAACTGGCCTTTTTGTCAGTTACAGTTCAACTAACAATAAAGTCACCATCAGTAAATAATGTTGTGTTTTATTTCTTGTTCCTGTATATCAATCTCTCTCTCTCTCTCTCTCTCTCTCTCTCTCTGTATTCCTGCCTGTCTGTCTGCCTATCTGTCCCTCTCAAACCCTACACTCTCGCACCTCTTTTGTGTCTGGGCCCGTGGGCAGGTTCTCTGACAGGGCTTGCTCTGTCAGAAAGGAAGGCGGAGGGAGGCGGGGCCTGTCACATTATGCGGGCCTCTGATTGAGAGTGGTGATCCACAACTGATGCGCCGGGGAGCCAGAACCCACCTCTTGTCATCGGTGGATGTTCTCCCAGGCAGGCAGGCATGCAGGCAGGCAGGCAGGCAGGCAGGCAGGCAGGCAGGCAGGCAGTGACAACGTGTGGCTACGCTCCACGGGAGCCGACATCCCCCCTTCACACTTTGACACACTGGGTGATCTCTCACTCAGCAGCTCCCCGTTGTCTTAAAGAGCTGCTGTGTGGAGGGGTTGTACTGTATACTCTGCAAATGGGATTCCTATCGGTGGGTGTGCAGACAGACGCCCCCCCCCCCTCCTCTGCATACGTCGTCTGTGTTTCATGCTGTGAGTCCCGCGGTTGCCTGTTAAAGGCACCCTACTTGAGTGTGTCGCAGCTCGCGGGGGCCCTAGGGGTGAGCCCCCGTAAACGCCTGCCGTCGCGCGCGCTCACGCGTTACTTTTAAGGGGAGAGGTAGAGAGGGGAGTGGGCGCCGCTCAGAGCCCCCTGAGTTTCAAAGCAAAGCGACGTTTAAAAAGTCTTATTAAAAATGATCGGACTCATTATTCCAATCACACGCACACACACGCACAGTAGCTGACACACGCATTTGAGCATGTGGTCCTCCTGCATTGTGACATGTGAGACCACTTAGATGGTTACATAGTCTGGTTGAACCCCATCCGATCCATCGCATGCGCACGCTGGCAGATGTTCCACAGAGACCTGCCAGGATCTCCTGCTGGTCAATAATAATGTTGTACGTACGTTATGCTGTAGGTGTCAAGACACCTGTCCGTCTCAGAAGGCCTTGCGTATGCACAGAGGCTGAACGGTGTCATTTCCACGTGTCAAATGTACATGCTTTTGCCGGTAATGAAATATAGAGTGACTGGAGCCTCTTGGGTATTATAGGAAGCCTCAGAATATTACTGCTGTAGGCCTACACACTGTTTTTATTTTATGTTTTATTCTCCAATTAAATATGTATTGCGCTGATCGCTTCACTGCCCTTTTCGTGTGGACGTCAGGTATCACATGGCGTTGACGTATTAGAAGAGCACGTTTTCTCCATGGCTTCTGCCTCACAGTCCTTGTGGTTCTCCTCCATCTGTGGCCTCGCCGTTGCTGGAAATGCTTTGGCGAGCATTTTCCTTTCTGATGACTCCGTGGCACATGTTGAGATCATTAGCATGCGCTCGGCCAAACCCACTTCCCACACATGCGTGGCATTCCTCCCTTCTTCTCCACATGTCTTTCTTTTCCTTCCTCAAACTCGTGCAGACAGAAACACACACACACACACACACACACAGTCAAGTGTTATCGAGTGTTCAAGGCTAATCCTGATTCTCTGTTTCAGTGCATCACAAATACATTTTGGCTCTGTTGCAGCATAACATGGCTACCGCTGAACCTCTCTGAATTGTTATCGACTTATGAAATGAAAAAAAATGAAAAAAATAAAAAAGCTACGGCGGGCGAGCTGGGGGTTGTGGGATTGCAGCGGTGAGGATTTACGCAGGCGACACTGTCAGAATCCCTCCGTAGCGCTCCCGTCACATCTGTAGGGATATGCGCCTGTTCAAAGACGCGGCGCGCATGAAATATTCAGCAGCCGTGTTGCCGTGTTACAGCACGCGCTTGAAAGACTCTCACGCGCGCTCGCACCTTTGCATGCTGCAAATTTCCCCCCAAAAAAACTTGATGATTATTGGCTGCAATAGGGCCGACACCCCCCCACACGCCCACTCTCCACAGCTCCAGCCCTCCAGTGTGAACTGCTGCATCTGGAAGCTCCTCTAACGAGCATCTCAGCCTCTGTATGCTGTTAAAGGAAATCCAGAGGGGGTTGGAGCGATGGCGGGTGGGAAACGAGTGCTAGAGTAACAATGAAGAGAGAGAGAGAGGGAGAGAGAGAGAGAGGCATAGAGTGGGGGGGAGAGAGGGAGAGATAATGGGAGACAGAGAGAGAGAGAGAGAGACAGAGAGAGAGAGAGGCAGAGAGAGAGAGAGAGAGAGAGAGACAGATAGAGAGAGGGAGAGAGAGCCAGAGATCTGTGTGAGTGTGTGTGTGTGTGTGCGTGCACGAGTCTGCACGCTCCCCAGGGACCCGCGTGGGTGCCCGTGGGTGCGCTTCGCAGACGGGCCCGTTGGCACGGCGGGCGCCCGCTGGCACTGGTGGGAACTCAAAGCCCTTCACCTCCACAGCCGGGCTGGCGCGGAGCGGCGAGCGCCTGTTGGCACGGCAACCGCGCGTTGGCACGGAGACCGCGTGTTGGCATGGCGCGCTGTTTATCGCACAAAGGCACGATCAAAGAGTGCTGGTATCTAACTACACCGCTTTCATCTGGGTTCCCACAGCTGACAGCAGCATCCGTGTGTGTGTGTGTGTGTGTGTGGATTGGGGGGTCTTCTCTTCTTTTTCAACTTCTATAATGGCCTCTCTCTCTCTCTCTCTCTCTCTCTCTCTCTCTCTCTCATCTCAATCGCTCTCTACTATCTCAATCCTTTCTCTAACCCTCCTCCTCTTTTTATGTCTCCTCCCCTATTCATCAGTAGCATTAAATGAGATTTCTTCTATATTCCACAGGGAGGTTTTCCTTGGGCCTTCCTTCAACGCTACATGTTGAAGTGAACAAACTTTTGGTTTGTTATTATCAGCGTTGCCACCTCCATATCCATCGACTCACAATAGCTCTCAGTCGAGCACAACAAAGCCGTTCCCCCCGACAATGGACTGTAGCTCCCTTTGAAAGGCCGATGTACAATCAAGCATCTTTACACAATTGAAACAGGAAACCTGTTTAAGAAAATATAGCGCCATGGGGTATTATTAATGACTATAATTATTGTTTCCTTCCACCCCCAACTGCCATTAAATAATTCGACT
Organism: Aphredoderus sayanus; assembly: GCA_027564795.1. NCBI lineage: Eukaryota > Metazoa > Chordata > Actinopteri > Percopsiformes > Aphredoderidae > Aphredoderus > Aphredoderus sayanus. Next base: position 457,244 of record JAODUG010000013.1, read on the forward strand.
GAAACACATCACTGTAATGCTTGAATGTGAATCTGAGCACAGTGTGCACTCAAATGCACCATGCAACGTCAGTCCTCAAGCCTGCCCCTTATGGTGGAATGTTTTATTGCACGTTGATAATTAAAATGCAGACCCCATATTCGACAGGCTGTTTGAGTCCAGGCACGAGGGAGAGGAAGAGAGCAGACCTCAGACAGACAGACAAACAGACAGGCAGCAGTGCATTTCAGAGGAAATGCACTGAAGATGCGATTGCGTTATTTATCTCTCCCTCACCGTAACGTCTTGTTTTCTGATTTGCCCTGCTCCAAATGGAGCCCACTCTTCTTTCAAACGGGCCTTCAGCTGCCATTTCCCCTCAATTGATATAAGCATTAGACATTCTATATACAGCACCTCTTTTGACACCGCAGCACGCCACCGAAAGATGAAACGGAAAACAACCGTCTTTCGCGGGTCACATAAAACTGCCTGGTCTGTAATGGTGCGACGTTGCTTTTTCAGGGGGAGTGGGGGGGCTTCATGTGACCGTCGCAACATTTTCCCCTCTGGTGCGTGCGAGTGTGTGGCTTCTGTTGTTGCGATCAATCCCAATTTAACAGACGTGCGCTCAAAGTCAACCTTCTGGGAGCCATGAAAGCTGACAGGTGAGAACTCACTGCTGTCTCTTTGACTCACATCAAAGACGTGGTGTCTTCAATGGAGGACGAGCGCTTTTAGACAGAACAAAGAGACTGAAATACAGGAGGGGGGGGCGGGGCATATCCCAAGACAAGGGATGGCCAAAAGGCTGAATTCCAGAAGAGCATGAATACTAAAATGAGATCCTTCAGACCCTTGCAAATGTTTAAAAGCTTTGGTCAGGACATATCGCAAGTAGACCTGTTTTCTGTCATGTGAGTCATTCCACTGGCAAAGTCAAGTGTGGCCATTTTTTTGTCTGTATCTGCCTCTAAGTCATTATAATAGTCATTATAATTATTATTTTATAATAATTCCATATTTAGATGAATTTAGAGTTGTTTAAAATATCTCCAAATTGAGATCATTGCTATAAAAATACTACATGATTCCCCCACTAAGCAATAAACTGCATGTATTTCCAACATGTTTCAAATGTTGCTGTAATATGGCATAGGCACCTCATGTACTGTGGATGTGTGTGTGTCATTACTGAATTTGAAATACAATTAGTTTTATTAATTTACTGTTTTCATAAACGATCCTCACACACCTTTCACCCCATAGAAATCTCATATCATGAAATGGGCCACTATGAAACATATGAAACTTACTATATGGTGCATCAGCTATTGATTTTATTATCATTATTTTCCCCGGTTGACCTGTCTGAACCAGCTACATGTGGCTGGGAACGATGGAAGACCCATAAAGAAAGGAGAGAACACAAAAGTCAATATGCCGAGCTACCATGTCCTATGAAAGCCACCTGATTGGTTGTTTTACAGCTTAGCTTCTATCTCTGGGTCTCGTCCAATCATTAAAGGCCTGTATCTTCAGAGCAGGAAGGCAAGATTGTGGCCAGTAGAACCATTTAGATCTCTCACAGATCTGCCTAATGCTCCTCATCGATCGGTTTGCTCTTTTAAATATAAATGGACGATTCTGATGGTCCAAATGGCCTTCCTTCCAGTTACAGGCTCAAGAGCTTCAAGCCTTTTGCAGAAACACTCTGTTATCAACTTCAAATTACCTATTAGCAGTCTGTTCTATTTCAACTACACAAGCACATATATGTGTGCTGAAATTAATCATACTGTATCTCACCTCTGGAGCTTAGTTGTTTTGACTTATGACTGTATTTGTCTTATCAGCATAATCGGATCAAAACGAGGATTAATCTGCACCTTGCGCCACACCTCTGATAGAAATATGTTGTTTACATGCAAACCCAATATCATTGCGGCCTGAATATGCACACTTGCAGTTCAGTGCAAGAGGGCACATGCCTTACCATTCTCGACTAGAGACAGTGAGCAGGCCATTGAATGCAGTTAACCTTCATGATGTCCTCTGGGTCAAAATGTCCCATATCACTAGCTCTCTGTGGCAGATAGAAGGTGCTAAACCTAATATTACAGCCTATACACACATAGGATATGCACTGCTGGCACAACAAGGTGTGAGTTTGAAACCTGAAGACAACAGGAGGGCTAAAAGCCACAAAAAAGCAATCAAATCATAAAAATAAAATTAATAAAGAAATAAATACACACAGCATTGACAAATAAAAAACACACAAAATCATACACAATCAGATGGGGCCCTCTGGTGGCATAATCCAAGATAATTTAGGGTGACTGGAGGGTTAAAGCCTGGCAAGGCATGTCTGGACACTTGGCAGCCATCTTGGTATCACATTAGGCAGTTATTAGAAAGGCCGTATCTAAATGTATCGGGAGAGATCCCTCATAACTGCTTCTTCCATAGAGTTCCATTTCAAATTCTGTAAGCAGTCTGTCTCCTCTGTACAGTATAATGCCTCTGGTACTTCTCCCATAGAGTTCCATTTCAAATTCTGTAAGCAGTCTGTCTCCTCTTTATGATGTCTCTGGTACTTCTTCCGTAGCGTTATATTCAGGACTCTTTCATTCTCAATACTGATCCTGGAGAGCCACTGCCCTGCATGTTTTAGATGTCTCCCTGCTCCAACACACATGATCAAACGAATGGGTTGCTTTCAGGCTTCTGCAGAGATTGATAACAACTCATTAATTTGAGTCAGGTGTGTTGAGCAGGGAGACATCTAAAACATGCAGGGCAGTGGGCTCTCCAGGACCAGGAGTGAGAACCACTGCTTTAATTCTTGTGATGTCCTTACAACATCGCCTTGAACCACCAGAGGGCACCATCTGATTGTGTTTGATTTTATGGTTCTTTTTACTGTCATTGCTGTGTGTATTTATGTATTAAGGAATTATTTCTTGATGTATTTGTTTTTTTGTTTCTTTTAACCCTCCTGTTGTCCTCGGGTTTCAAACTCACACCTTGCTGTGCATACAATATGTCATATGTCTATGTAAACTGTGGAATTCTAACTATCTGCCACAAAGTGCTAGTGATTTGGCTAATTTTAACCCGGAGGAAATCGGGAGTGTTAAGAGGTCTATCTCCTCTATATAATGCATCTAGTACTTCTCCCATAGAGTTCCATTCAGAATTCTTTAAGCGGTATGTCTCCGAGCTGAGCAGGCCACTGAACGCATGCAGTGACAATACGTTGCGGCCTGATCTCAGACGAGGAGCTACATCGACAGCATCCAACCACGGGGATGAGCGAGGAGCCGGAGAGCTGCTGTCAACAAGCTCTTATGGTGAACAGATGTGGGGGAACTCCACTTGACTACTCCTTAGCCTGCAGCCACACACACACACACACACACACACACACACACACACACACACACACACACACACACACACACGAACACACACGCACCCACGCACTTGAACACATGGTGAACAGACCCTCCCACAAAAACACCACACATACTGCACATTCAAGTGGAGAACAAGAAAAGCAATCATTTAGAGTAAATTCTTGAGATAGCTGGGATGGCTGAAGCAGACGTCGTATGCTAAGCCATCCAAAAATAAGCGGAGGGGTCGAAAAGGAAGCTTCCGTGGTTACCGGGACTTTCTCTCCCGTGGTGTTTGTTTTCTTCTTCTTTTCCTCGCTGGGGAAGCTCGTGGGTTTGGCGTAGTGGTTTGATTTATCCATCTTCTCACGCAGGACGTAAAGCCTTACTGGACGTCAACGCAAACATCAGGCAGCTGTCTCTTTGCGTGCGCTTAACCCTCGTAATGTACTCAGAAATCTCACATTTAGCCACATGGCGGCGCCATCTGATTGTGTATGATTTGTGTGTTTTTCAATTGTCATTGCTGAGTGTATTTATT
>JAODUG010000013.1:484393-498975 GCA_027564795.1 Aphredoderus sayanus
CGCTAGCACCCGCTAGCATCCGCACGCTAACACCCGCTAGCATCCGCACGCTAGCACCCGCTAGCATCCGCACGCTAACACCCGCTGCCACTGGCACAGGTTCCACCGGTTGTGACAGGTGCTCACTCTGCGTTGTGTTTGGGATGACGTGAGCACGCCTGTAGGTAGAATGGACATTTATTTTGTCCACCGGCATGAACAGAGATGAGCACAGGACCTCCACTTGGGGTGAATAGCGTTTCAGACAGACACCTTGTGCTTTTCATCCCCACACAGTGGATATGTACCCACATAATGATTCCAAATGCAATCCTGAAATAGAAGTTACCAAAATGATTTATGACCAATTAGAATGAATATAAATAATAATATAACCTCCACATACCCGCATAAACAGAATTAAGCACAGGCTCTCCACTCAGGGTGAATAGCGGTTTTGACGGACAGCTGTCCGCCTGGCTCTACTGCCCGACGCGGCCTACTGTACCGTGGAGAGTCACTCAGGTTGTGATGTGGTCATTTAATTTCACTGAGATTAACGTGGCATGGGTACACTTTACCCTTGGGGGGCAGTGGCACAGTGGTGACCAAAAGGTTGCTGGTTCAAACCCTAACTAGCTAACTCCTGACCAAGTGCCCCTGAGCAAGACACCTAACCCTAACTGCTCCCGGTGGTTGGATGGCACCGTGTGTGTGTGTTTGTGAACAGGTGAATGTGAGGCAGAAGGTTGGCGCTTTATAAATGTAGTCCGTTTACCACCTTCTTTGACCTTTTTAGTCTAATGCCCATTCTCTCTGTTTTTGTTTTGGCCATTTGCTAATAGCCTGGTGTAACCAGACCCAAGTTTCACTTGGTAAATAGGGTGTGGACACGCTCCATTGGGGATTGTTTGCAGTCACTGCATCCTAATGGCGGTGGACCTCGGGTTATTTTTGAAACCATTGGAGCAGTGTTGCTAGGATTGTTTGGTATCGCTTCATCTAGCTCATCCACTGCCGAAACAAACGCTCAACTCGAACGTCATCGACACTCGGCCACCCTCACTGGTCGCTGATTGGTCCGCCATCAAGAGCGGAGCTGCGATAGCTGCGCGAACATTAATGCGATGTTGGTTTTCAGACTATAGTCAGCAGTCAGGCAGCCTAATTAGCTAAAGCTAGTAACGTAAGTAATTCTGTATTATTGGTCCTTTTATTAATTTTTTATATTGCGCTCAATACACAATAGCTGCCCCCCCTTGCGCGGGTGTACACACACACAAAAATGGTAACCACCTACTACCACTCCTTTTTTATACCTGCCAGATCAGTAAACATCCCCCCCTTCTTCCCAGATGTTTCTCCAGGTCTGACCATCTGGCCCTCCACATGAAGAGGCACATCTAGTAGCGCGTGAGGTGGCAGACTGACCAAGTAATGCAGCGAAGAGGGGAAATTGAGACGCAGTCTCCCCCGCCGGCCTCTTGGTTGAACTGTCCCAGAGCGCCGCGGCAGGGGAGTGTTCCAGCCAAAGCATGCCATTTTGCACCGTACTGAAACCCAGTGCCTCCGGGACCTCTTCTTCTTCTTCTTCTTTGGAGGGAAGGCGCTCTGAAGGTTGCCTGTGGCAACAGCAAGAGGACAAAAATCACTGATGGGAGATTTGATGGAGAATGACTTGCAAAACGGAAAAGAAATGTGTTGGGGTGGGGGGTGGGAGGGAACAAAAAAAGTATAAAAAAAATAAAAAATCAATTTAAAATAACAAAAAAACAACACACACACACACACACACACACACATACACGCATAGAAAGAAAGAGAAAAAGAATGAATGAGCTGTATGTATGGTGCATGATGTTTTGAGACACCTCCCGACCAGCAGTAACACTGGTACTTTTCCGAAACAGATAAAATGTCTGAGGTAAGCATGTGTGCACTGTGAATGTCTGAGACTGGCTGCCTGTCCCCCGTGACCACAGAGAGAGAGAGAGAGAGAGAGAGCGAGAGAGGAAAGAGCAAGAGGAGGAGGGCTGGTACCAACATTGCTTTGGACTGCAAGGGTTTCCAGGGGAACGCTGCCCCCTTACCGTTGTGGTGCGAGGATGGGGTGGAGGGAGAGTGCCTGTTGGCCAAGCAACCAGTCCGGGGGATCGGGGTGGGTTCAGAGTCTTCTCTCCGATGCTTTTCGACACCTTGGCTCTGACCAATGAATGGGGCTGACTTTTAGGCTTCCTTTCCCCACCACCAGCCCCCTCTTCTCCAAGCCACTGTATGACAGAAGCGTTTGTTTGTTTTTTGTTTTAGTTTTTTTTGGTGCAGCTACTAAATGTGCAATGTGTTATGTAGCCTGGTTTATTTCTTCTTTTTTTTCTTTTTTTTTTTTACACAAGCTACAAAGCTGATTTGTAGTACAATTGTATAAGCTGTGTGCTTAGATATAACACAACTATACTATAACTTCAGTATCATAGACCGGTGTTGCATGGTTCTAGGGGTTGTACATTTCTGTTCCCACTGTAATCAGGACTGCAAATAGTTTCAGTTAAAGTGCAGCTAAAATGCGAAGCGTTAGGTGTTACAATATTGTACATAAATCCTTGGCTATTTTTACTTTTTATTTTCTAGTCACCCATCCCTCACCGTTTTTCCTGATTTAAACCACTGCGTACCGATATGAAATTGTTCACAGAGCTCTTATTTTCACGCATTCTATGCCTTGAGACTAATTTTACTTTTTTGTACTTTCTTTTTACTTTTTTTTTTTCTATCTAATAATGCACTGTTGACCTTAATGGTGCCTTATGCAAGTGACTTGACCATGGCTGGTGGCATGCTCAGTGGGAGGTCACATTTGTCGTCATTTAAAAAGAAAAATAACTTAAGTCAAGGCTCAATTGCGTTTTGATTTGAGGTTGCACCTTTTGTGTTTATCGACGGCTGCCATGACCAATTGGATTTAGTGCCGTGGTAAACATCAAGATTTTCGGAGAAGTCGAATCTATTTAATTGGATTCATCAACGCACCAATATAATTATTGTATATTTCATTTAGTTGTGACAGATAATGTAAATAAGACAAATGCTGTATGTTTAGAGCACTTACATCAATACATAGACAACATTGTACAGCTACTGTACAGTATGTACTGTAGTCCATCACACAGAGGTTTGAAAGGCCCTAGCAGCAAATGCAAACACTTTGCAATGGCTGGGTATTCAGCCCCCCCCCCACACACCCCCACTATCCTGACAGAACCCTCTTTGCCCCACCCACTCAATCCTCCATCGCTCCATCCCTGCAAGCAGGACTGAAGGAAAAAGCTAAAGATTTATTGTAATTAACAGGCTGCAGTTAGACAGGCCTTGCCTTGTTCTGCCTCTCAGTAATGAATTGCTAAAGGCTTTGTTGGCATGGAATCTGTCACAGACTGCTGACTGTGTAGGTTGGTTATTGACCTGTCTAGGGAGCGTTGTTTTAGCTGCGCTGCAACAGTATTACCAAAACGTTGGGACATGGTGTGGAGGATGGGGTACTGTGGAAAAGACAGAGATCACCCATTTGAGCTTGCCCACTGTCAGTTATACATGCAAAATTGGCAACACCCCCGGCACATTTTGCCGTGTAAGTGGCTCATATTTATTTATATGGTTATTGCGAGTTTGTGGAAAAAGGCACGTACCGATCAAGGATAGAGAACAAACAACATTTTGAATGAGCTCTTAACGCTATCAAGCTGAGTTACTTAATACCAGGGCCCTGTTGTAGCCAAGTGAACAGATTTGATGTTGCAAGGATCTGTGGCATGTTTGGACCTATGGATTTCACATCAGTAGCTGGATGAGTACAAACTTGAAACTGCTTGCTGCAATACAATTTGAGCATTGGCAAGGTCTTTTGTGGCCAAGGAAACAAATGTTCTTTCTTTGAAACGGCGGCCAATACTGTTTCAACTAGCAGTTGAGCCTTGATTTAGCTTAAAACACCTTCCTTCTCTCTTCGACCTTCTACCCTGACATATTCTGTCATTCACCACAGCTCTTTGTTATCAAGTCTTTGTATAAAAAAAAAAGAAAAAACTTTTGTAAAATTGTTATGTTTATGCTTTATGAAATTTTTATTTGAAATTGTTTTGCAAAATTGTTATATTTCTGTATGAATGTATTTTTTATTGGAATAATAAGAATTCTTATCTGACTTTGGCTTGCTTCTCTGGTATCTTTTGTGGACTCAATGTTTATGTCTTAAGAAGGGTTTTCTGCTAGAGTAAATATAACAGCTTGAGTATGGACAAGAGCATATTAGGATGTGGATTATAACGTGTCGAAGACAAGTGTACAAATAATACATTTCTTTCTTCCATTGAGCATTTGACAGTTGAGGAATGAGCCGGACAGATGTGAAACACTGCAATTCATTCTGTACAAATTCTTTGCTTGACAGCAATGCTTATGCAAGACAAATTGCTGTCTACATACTATACTAGCATATTTGTCATCCCCTATGTACCCGCTGTTAAAAGTGGAAGTGTTTCTTTGTTGGTCTGGTTGCTCCACCCTCTGTGAAACTATCCCATTTAAAAAAAAAAAAATGGTTTGGAGACATGAGTAACAATAAGTCAGGTATAGTTGTGCCAATGATAGGCTCATTGCCCAGACACTACAGAAGTTTGGTTTTCTGTAAAGCCTTGCTGCATTTTCAGCACTATTCAGACTGGCTGCTTACTCCTTTAAGCTTCCTCTCATCAAAGCAGTATAAATAATTTATCTCCATCTCTTGCAGCCCATGGCATTTAATTAGAGAGCCACTTTTATACATTTGTTAGATAATTACTCGACTTGACAGAGATAATGATACAAAACAGCAGTGGATAAACTGAAAGAGAATAGTTTAACTTGGAAACCAACAAAATAAGATAAAAAATGAATATAACAATACTATGTTCACCCTCGGCTTTAATGACAGAGAATGCAGGCAACTTCTTAGCTCCACTGACTCTGAGTAAAAGCCCTCCTGTTATTTTAATTAACTGTATCCTTCAGATATTAATTAAGCTTTGTTTGGAGGTCTTCCCAGCCTTGGAATTGCAATGAATGTTGCCATTACCTCAGATTCTCTCGCTCCTTGATCTCTAAAGCTGCTGGCTCAATTGATTTGGCATCAAATCTAAATCTGTTGAGGGTGAGTGATACACAACCGAGGTGCAACTCAAGACATTCTGAGTTTGTCTACATGCACGTGATAGAGCAAACTAAGAAACTCATTGTAGCACAGGGAGAACTTAGCAGAAGCATGTACACACGGGTGCTAATCATCTTAAGCTACATTATTTTTAACCTCTTTAAGTAAGAATAAGTCACAATTACTAAATGCGCCTTTTATGTAGACTATCACACATATCCATTAAAACTTTAATCATTCTCTAATTATAGCATTATAGCTGTAATGTTTTAAAAGTGGTTTTGATTTATGTAGATTCCCCATCCTCCACACTGTTCTGTAATCTGCTTTAAAACAACAAATAGTCTTTCTAAAGCATAGTCCTAGCACATGAGACATAAAAATCAAGTCCCTTGACTTGCATTGCAATTAAATAGGAATTTGACGCATACTGTACAATGTCTGCTGCACATTAAATACTAGACTAGCACATTAAGTCATTTCAGGACATCCATCTAACTTTTGGGCATTATGCCAGTGAATCTTAATCATTGTTTGTCTATCACTGAGTAATAACAGGGGGATTACTGTTTTAATATTTGCTTTCCAGATGAATCCCTAGAAAATGTTGTGAAGGAGTGCAACATTATTTGAAAAACAAAGGGGAAATAATGATAAAGACGATCTTCAGGAATATGAGTGTCCCAGAAAATTGACTGTAATGGAGGCACACATTGAGTTAAATGAGGGAAAATAACAAGGAAAAGAGAAGGTTATCAGGCACTAAGCCCGGTTCATTCAGCCCGCCAGACTGCAAGTCATCACATATGCAGACTTCACTCAGAAAGATTCAACGTCAGGGTTTTTGCTCCCTCTCAGTGTTAATGGAGTCTATTAGGACACGGGCTTTGGGGGAAATAGAAGTGAAATCAGAGGTCAGAGACTTCCTTTAAGATAATGGCTCGTCAGCATCGCCTGTCATTATCACAACTGCTTCGACCGCCGGCAATAATAACCATCCTCATCCTCTTCCTCCTCAAACCCCGTAATGACTGCGTTTAATAACGACGCTTTCATCAGTATTATTGTAATTCCCCTTTGTTTCTTTGCCATCTCTTTCAGCACAGTTATATTGTCCAGTTATCACTGTCATTATCACCAGTGATATCCACAATATCACTATACCATCTTAACTTAGATCACCTCATGTGAGATTCCTATTAAACCTCCACTATTGGAAGATTCAAGTATGTCCAGTTGTGTGGTCTGAAAGGACCCTAAAAGGCAAGACACATTTTAAAGTCTAACCAACATTTAATTTAGCTACAATTCCTCTCTAAGAACGAATATGGTGAAAAACATTTCAGGCAGGTTTGGCCCCAGGTGTGTCATCATTTCTGGATTGTAATCCATTGTTTCTGACCTATATTGCCCTCCTCACTCATATAGTCAAGTTAGGGCATGTTAAAAAAAGTACAATACCGACTGAACTGTTGCTTGAAGGGGGGACAGTCGTGCCCAAATGACAGCTGAGAAATGGATATGGTTTACTGAATGTCCTTACTAAATGAGTTGCCACTCCAAATTAGCTTGTTGCGATTAGTGCCAGAGAAGCAGATGAGCTCTAAGGACAATCCCCACAAAGTGATTCAATGTTTCTTCCGGGTAGAGACATGTCTTTTTCCCAGTTCAACAGAGATTATTTTTAGTTCAGACATGAATCACAATGCTTTAAAAAGCAAAGCAGTGAGACTCTCTGGGGGGCTGTGGATGACATGTTGGCTAGCTAGCAGGGGGTAAAGCTGAAAAAAAAAGCCTCACCCGGGTGATGTTCAGTGAGCATGACCTTGTCGCAAAACTCTGGGTGAGCGAGCGAACATGTCTGAGCCCTATGCAAAGTGTACTGAGGGTGACCTCGCCTCGTAGACCAGAAAAGAGAAAAAGTGTTTACAAGTTACTCCGCAAATAGTTTGAGAACGACATAAATATGTAGGTCTAAAGCGTGGTGAATTCATCTGGCATGTAAACAATATATATGACGATGATGATTTGAAAACTGATTCTTGTGCACTGTATTTACAAGTGTGTGTCTGCGTGTGTATGTTTGTGCGCAATAGAGGGACAAAAGGGAGAAAGAGAGATTGTGAGATGATGGGTCATGCGTACATCTCAGAAGAAGCATCTTCGACTCTCAAGGTAAATTAGTTCATTTAAATACAATCCCGGGTCAGAGCGGGTCAAGATCATAATTGTCCTGGTAATTACATTCACTGCCCATTCCTCTATCTTGTGTCACTCAGCAGCCGTGCACTGAAAAGGACAGACCAAAATACACCGTTACCCTCTGTAGCCTGGGTCAAGCGGTTAAGAACTGGTGGGGACATGCAGGCCAGTCGGCATTCACGCATAATAGTCCCCGGTGTAATGATGTTTTTGTCCCCCTGTCCTCTCCCACTCTCATTACCGGCATTCTCGGTAGCTCACATTGCTTTTGGACCCACAGACGCGATGCGCGGCTAGTTTGTGTACACTAATGATCCCAGTTGTTATGCAACTGTCATCGAGCCTCATTGCAAACAGCTTGTTGCTATGTGGCTTTGTGTCCACATCTAGAGTGCTGTGTTTCCACCAACCCTCCGCTAACTCCCGTCTGAAAGACCTTGAAACCCTGAAGCCATTAAAGGTGCAGTAAGCGATGCTGGAGTAAGTAAATAAAAAATAAAAACACTTCCCCACAGGGCGCCCCCTCAGAAACCCCACCCCCAAAATCGAACACGCATTGCCATGGCTGGGTTAGTGTTGTGTGGTGCGGTCTGCACCACTCGAACACCGAGCTAGCGAGCTAACTCGCTAACCCTGCAGTAGAACATACAGCCACCGGTTAAATATGAATGTGTCTACTGATGACGTCAGAGGGCTGCGATTGTTTAATGGCAATGCTGATCCAGGAACACGTCCTACCGGGGCGACATCACGTTGTGCGCTTCGCATCGCGTGACTGTAATCAGGCGTGCGGCAGGCGGCTGGGGGACGTTAATACCAATCGGCCACGCGAGGTGTCGAGCTTCATAAAAGCAGGTGTGATTTTCAATGAATAGCCGAGAGTAGTGGCGTACCTGCGGCAAGCCCGAGACACTTATTACTTTGAGTCAAGGTCATCGAGGCTTTGAAAAGTCCTCATCTCCGTTCTGCAGGTTAACTGTGTGACTTTGCATTAATCACCATGACAACTGACTCCTGTGTGTGTTCATATTACGCCTGGCAGTGAGGAGAGGAGAGAGGCAGAGATGGGGGGGTCAGAGAGGGAGAGAGAGGGAGATAGTTGGTTATAGATTCCTGACAGGGTTTATTTGAATTTTACACTTCACAATATTTCCCTACCTTTAATGTTATTCATTACAATTTGTCCAAGAAATCATTATCGTGTGAAAAGATATGGTCACAGGCTGCAGATTAGATTGAATAGTAGGCTACATCTGCTTCATATTTTTCTTAGATATGATATCAAATACACAATGCGTTTCCAATTGATAAAATTCTTCTAAACTGCTATGGTAGACATGCATCTCATCTTCCATGCTTGGCTCCTGTTTAACTCGCTGATATAACACACATTCTATTACAGTATTGTCTTTATATTTTGTAGTTACCGTTTTCATTAATACAGACTTAGACAATTAAATACGTCCTTTGCTGCTCAAGACAAGAACTACCATAAGATGACCGCTAAGCTTTATGTCTTGGATATTTACAATTCATTAAATTATCAGCAATTAATACCTAAGCCTTAAATGCTTTGAACAAAGACACTCATGTCGAACGTTAATCTTTGTTTTCTTTCCACCTCCATTTCATAAATGTATTTTGCATACAAGAACCGATGTTCCTGGGTGTGGACTCTAATTCATTTTCATTCACGCTAATTAATTATTGACTGAAATAGTGAAGAGCATGGACAAGATAGCATGCGGGAAGAGAGGGAATAGAGAAATAGCCGACAGTGACGTTTAAAGCAGCGGGCTGATTTACACACCAAACAATGTGACAGTTGGGAAATTATTGTTTTCAAAATACGGCACAAAGCAGTGGCTTTATGTCACATTACAGAACCTTGGCTAGACTTTGGCGCTTTGTTTTTGTTAAATGTGGCTCCACGTTGTTTACTGTTTACACACAATGTAGTAACGCAACTACATATTATGTTAATGTGTGAGGAATATGTATACTGTTCTTCCGGTGATTCTCTTATGGTCAAACATCCAGAGTAGGCAAATGGTCTTCACAGCAAACAGAAAATAATGAGCGTGACTGACTGCTGAGAAAGATGAATTAAGGACATATCATGAAATAAGCCATTTGTCCTGCAATTATAAAAGCCCTTGTTTTGTTTCACTCTGTGGTTCCTCTGATCAACACTTCCTGTGGTAAAATAGAAATGACTCGGGTTGCAGCCTCTTTCGTATGCTGACGGCAAATGCTTTTGGAATGACAGTAAGGAATGTTAAAAGGTTTCATAACCCCAGACTGACATTGAGACTAAAAACAACTTCTCTGGGATTCAAGAAACCTTTTAGCATTAGCTTGGTGACTATAGCATGGAAACAAACTATTTTTATATGATATTATATACGGTTATATACAGTACGGTACTGTATATTACAAATACAGTATTGCTTTCAATGAAAGATACTTTACTAAACTAAAGCAATACAATAGATTTTAACATGGCATATGATATACTTTGGTCTCTATCGTTACTCATAACCATTTAAACCACTTCAACATTTAACATGCTTTGAACTGAACAATCATGTAGCCATTTTTAGCCTGTGCGTTACTATCCCCCATCTAACCGAGACGGGGTGCGGTTCGCAGGTGACACGACGCGTCAAGTCAAATCACTGTGGCAGACAGGCGGCAGGTTAGGTTGCATTTTAATGCAACAGGGTCAGGCCAGGGTTTGTTCACCACTGTTCTGCTTCATGTGATTAAACATGCGGTGGACGCATAATTTATAGAGCACGGAGGACACTTTGACCTCATCACCATTTTACCATCTCCCACAAGCCAGCGATGGTGCGATGTAAATAACGCTATAGGGTAATTTATGCCAAAGGGATAAAAGCTGCCGATGGGAAAGAAACAAACAAAATCAATGATACATGTTTAAGCAATTTCATTAGCAGTGCTTTCTATAAACATCACACTCATTATGGGTGTTTGTCCAAGTGACACAAGGTTTTTACTACAAAATATTGTAGAACAAAACAGGAAAACTCAGTCACACAATTCCCATGGTGGTAAAACCACCAGTGCAAGTTTCAGCTGATTTACGGATTCAACAGATTTAGCCTTGTTTTTCCTTTTCTAGCTTCCCTCAGCCTACCGACTGCACAGTGGTTTCGTGTTCCCTTTATGAAGTCCTCCTCGGCTATTTCAGGTCACAGAACGAGGTGACAAACGACATTTTTAACATAAGCTACATACTGTAGTTTTAGACAGCTCAAATGAGAAATGATCTACGGGTGCCAACCATTGAAACCACTGCTACCCAATGCCCCTCCCTCTCCAAAGCACTTTTATGCTCAATTAATTTCCCATGGAAAGCTGCTCTAGTTCACAGCCCAACAGCCCTCCCCCTTGTACAGAAATGCTTTACAGATGCCTTTAGCTTATAAACAGTAGCATGGCCCCCGATCCTGAGCTCTAGTTCTCATCCTTCAGCACTTTCCATTTGCATAGTGTAATGGTGGGGGGGGGGGTGACTAACTTTCTCACATGGGAGGCTAAAGACTGTGACATACTCATTGTGTCCATCACAGTGTGGCTGTGAATGTAGAGTCCTATGATTGGTTGAAGTACGTTTACAGTATGCTCATAATACTGTACATTGGGGAACGTTTAAAAAAAGAAAAAGAAAACAACATTTGGGAATTGTTTGCCCGCCCATGTCTAAATGATGTAAACATTGAGCAAAATGTGAAACCGTTGATGCTTCAAGGCTGGCCTAAGTTTACAGGCCTGGCTAATTTTAGACAGTGACATCTCATTAACAATAATCCACGGTATGTTTCCAACTGTGACTCACCAGCTCCACTCTCAATCCAAACTATCAACATAATGTAGTCTGGAGTTCAGACCAGAGTGTCCAGACAGTGAAAGTTATGCCAACCTTCCCTTCATACTCCAGTATACCGATATTATTCCTGGCTTTGAAGAGCCTCTGGGAAATTTCCCCTCACTGAGCTGGAAGCTTTTACTCAGCGGAGAGGTGAATCCCCCCATAGGCCAGGTCACCGTGGCAATGGTTCATAATTAGACCTCGGATCACAGCCATTTCTACCACAAGTGGAGTGTAGCTCTGTATCGCTGCCAAGCTCTGGTCTTGTCACTTCCTGAAACTGGCCTTTAATTTTAGAACGGGAAGGAGATAGGGCTTCCCGAGGATGTCCACACACACACACATGCACATGCACACACACACGCGCACTCTTTGGGACACACACACACACACCACGCACCACACGTACAGCCACACACACACACACACACACATATGCAAATATTTATCTCATAAAGTCATGGAGTCATGGTTTAAAACACATAACAAAATTATGTTAATGTAGTTTATATTTAATTAGCTTACCACTGCTGTGAATCGAAAATTATAATTCTGCCACCACCCACGGTTAATGGATCGCAATAAATGAAATGTACATTTTGAAAATTGAGCAGGCATGCTTCCAAAAAATAAAGGCCTAGTTAATCATTTGCCACAGTTATTCATTGATTCTTTGCATTGAGTCACTTTCTGATACTGCACTTCCGTTTTATTCCCTCTTGCCAACCATTCATTCCGTTAATTTGCATGACAGACGTTGCGTGAGACTTTCTTTTTTTTTCCATCTGACATTGTTTTGGTTTTGTCGGTACGTATCCTGTTGTTTTGTTTTGAGGGTGTAAAGGTCTTTGGGAGTCTCAGACAGCCGTATCAGCCCTGTTTAGCATAAAGCTTGTGGCTGGCCCCATCCATGGCCTAATGAAAAGTAGACGATAGTGTATGCTTGTCATGCTTGGCTAGCCCTGTGATCGGCAGACTGAGGACAGTTACTCTGCCTGCATGCCAATTAATCTCAGCCTCCGAATTTCCCACCGTCCCAAGCTATTCACTTCTGCATGGAAAGGGCCTGCTGGTTGGAAACAGCCATTACTATCACTGTATGTCAGTAGTTCTCAAACTGGCTGAGCCACAAACCTGCCAAAGAAGCCCTTCATCAACCAATCTATAAAACTATAGTTTAAACTATATAAATATACTGTATAATATAATGTTATAATAAAGTTTTATATATATATATATATATATATATATATATATAAACTGTATATATATATGTGTGATATATACTGTGTACTGTATATATACTGTAAATCTTTTTTCGTAAACCCCTTGTTCTACTGAGGGGTCCCGACCCTCACTTTGAAAACCACCACCATATGTTTGTACAGTATACAGTGGGACCGGAATACAGTCAGCCACTGACTGGTGCCCAGAGATTTAACGCTCAGATTTAACCAAATTCAGATCACACGCCGCCTTCACAGACACGGACATTTTACGGAAAGATGGATTTATTTGGCTTCAGATACAACAAGGCGCGGGAGTCCCAGTGGTGTGGGATTACAGTGTGCCATGGACTGTTAGATGCCTCTGTAAGGATCACATTTTCCACCTTTTTGATATGCTGGATTGGTTAAAGGGCACAGGCTGCATTAGCATGCTGTTCAGGAAGGCGCTGAACATTATTATTCTCTTTTTATTTATGTGTCAAAGCAGTGGGAGGGGACCTGGATCCCAGCTCACGCTCGCAAACGCTTCTGGCTCCTTTCTCCATAGACAGCTTGAATATTTTTAAATCGCCAGTCATCACCACCGCAGAGCAGATAAAGATGGATTTCGGATGAAGATTCATCGGGCGAAAACAGACCTGAGTTTGCTGTTTTTACCCGTCATCATTTATCACATATCGTCCCGCACATGTTTACAGAAAAATAAAAAAATAAACGAAAGCAATCTGGAAAACACTCATACAGCTATTTTACAACAAAAAAAGAAGACAGGAAAAAAAAATCCCATTTATCATTAATAATGGACATGTTGGCTCCACTCACAAAGCAACGGAGAAAATCCAGGTTACAATTTATGGGATAAATATTTCATAGCGAACATCTGTCTGTATACTCCACGCCAGCATGTTTTTGAAGTTGTTACAAATGATTGTCAAACGGGAAGTAAGTGAACAACCCACCAAGGGAACAGAACAAAGATGTATCGTCCCTGGAAGAGGGGGAGAGGAGAGGCAAAGGAAGATTAAGGGGTATAGTGGGGGGTGAAAAAAGAACAGCAAATAAGTTTCCTTTGCCTGTCAAACAAATTAAACATACATGGTTGCCTGTGTTGTTGTGTTTTCATCGAACGAATAACAGAGAGCACACCGAGCATGGGAGGAGGAAGATGGGGAGAAGGAGGAGTAGGGTGGGTTGGAGGGCAAGTCCATAACCCCACCCCCCATCCGGCCACCACCAGCAGCACCACCACTAATTCCAACGGGACGCGGGCCACGGTTTGGACAGTGCTCACATTCTTCCACAGCTTATCCCAGGACCCTCTCAATTAAGCTCTAATAGGCAACCACACAAAAAGGAGCTCTCGGGGAAAAAGATAAAAGGGTGGCATTCAGCTTTCCTTATGTTGTGATCATTGGGGGCTTTTCTTGTTTGCTGCGGCTGTGAGTGGGAAATGCCCACCTAATTGACTACTACTGTTTCCTATTTGCTGGATCTGCATCCTTGTTTGAAACATAAGGGCTTTTGGTTTCACTAGCCATATGAACCTGTGTCCCGGGGAAACCCCCTACAGCCCACTGCTGCTCATACAAATGTTATGTGGCCATACGAATAAGCCTATACAGCACGCAACATGACCGCTTTCTGTGACTTACTGTTAAAGTGTGCAGGTCAAATGTGGAATGGCCGGGTCTGACAAGTCCTGCGTTCCGATGGACATTTCCTGGCAGTGATCCATGCACTTCATACAAGGCAACGCCAGTATGTTAACAATTCTGAGGGAGGAATACGAACGGGTCTTGAATACTGTAGACGGCACCCCCATGCAGAGTGCCTATAGCAAGGCACCACACTGTGTAGGGACTGCAGTTGCCACATCACAGCACATCCATATAAAATGACTTACTGCTGGTGCTGTTTTCAGCTTCAGAGAATATGGCACTGAATCAAAAACCAACACAACACACTTTCAAAAAGACCCAACCCCCCACACCCCACCACACACACACACACACACACACACACACACACACACACACACTCTCTGCATGGCCTACCTCCAATGGTGGTCTCCTGGAACTCGTCAAACTGCCCC